>CM046865.1:12565582-12854675 GCA_025617745.1 Heliocidaris erythrogramma | reverse complement strand
GCCTCATGCCGGTTGCCTTTCTTGAAGATTGGTGTGATGAATGCAGCTTTCCAGTCCGAAGGGATTGCACCCTGATGTAAAGTAGACTGGAACAATAAAGTCAAGACAGGTGCAAGCTCTGTTGAACATTCCTTCAGGATACGTGCAGGAAGGTTGTCAGGTCCTGATGCCTTGTGTGGGTTGATCTTGGACAATAGTTTCCAGACTCCTTCAGAGTGGATTTCTTTGGTAAAGACAGAGGAGAAACTGATCATTTAGGACAGTGGCCTTTATTATTGCTGTCACAGCGAAGAACACCATCTCTAAAAAGTGGAGATACTCCGGTGTTGTCACAACGCTTGTTCTTAATGTATGTCCAAAATCGTTTGCCTCCAGTGGAACGTTCTCCACATATTAGATCTGAGATGTAGTTCTGGTAGGCTTTGCGGCATTCTCTCTGCATGGTCTTCTTTAGTTCCTTGTAGTTGGTATGTTCCGGTCTGTCAGTCTCACCAACAGCAGCTCTTGATCCCCTGAATGACCGTTTCTTCTTTCTGGCGAGGCGCTTCAAGTCTGGAGCATTTCTCAAATGATCGACATTTCTCAATCGACATTCAGCTATCAATCACTTAATTGAAAAAAGGAATGTCACAGATGTTGGCTACTTATTCTTCAGGTCAATGGGTAATAGCAACAAGTCCAAATTTGAGAAATGATAGAATTCGGGATAAGGGAAGGTGGTAGAGACCAATGTAGAGACCAATGCATATGAATTGTCAAGATATGCACCAGCACACCCAGGAAGCGAGAGAGAGAGGGAGAGGGGGGGGGGGGGGGGGGAGGGGAGGGGGTAATGTCCTCTTTACCCTTAATTATCCCATCCACCCAACAAAGTCCTAACCTATCTCACCTCCCCTACAACATATACCATCACCCCATCCTGACTGGGAGTCAGGATGGGGTGATGGTACATGTTAATAAATCTCTTTTCAAAAGTTAGGGGACACTGATTTATGACAAGCAAAGAATTATAAAAGAGAGAGAGAGAGGGAAAAAGGAAAAAAAAGATACTTAATTGCTCTTTTATATCGTACATTAGATAAATGGTGTGGCTTAACTATAGAATACCCTACCACATAGACTTATGTGCATAAACGACCAACACATAGGGTTAGGGTTAGGGTTGTGGTTAGGGTTACGTTTAAACTTAAAGTTAGGATTATGGTTAGAATTACGATTTACGGTAGCTAAAAAACTTAAGTCTTTGGATTCAGCTTCATTAGAGAAGCGTTGGTCAACTAATGGACATGTGGTCAACTTTTGTGGTGGGGTATTCTATAGTTGTTCCAATGGTGTTTGGGCATATAACACGTGTGTGAGTGTGTTTCTTTAAAAGAGAAAAAAATAACAGATGTGTTGTCACTTATACCTACATGTATCACACATCAGCTAGACAAAATTAGTGCTAAAACATTTAGCACGGGTTCCTTAAAATATGTTAGAAAACGAATATGTTTGCATGGTGTGGTATGGTCTGGTATTGTATTGTATTACCAGCAGTTGCCATGGCAACAGAAATTCTAATATGTATCAAATTGTGTGACATAGTGATGCAAACATCGTCATCTTTTTTTTTTCTTATAGTCGATTATCATAGAATTGCAGGTTAAAATTAGGAAGTTCATTATGCTTACTGTGTAAAACTGAGAAATCTGGAGAAAAAAAATATGCGAAAACAAGAGGTTTGTAATACGCATAACATGCTACTATGGCAATAGATAATTGAGTTCCTCTTATTATGTTGTGTATGCTTCAGAGTGATGGGAATGTCATTAAACACCACAAATATTGTATCAAACTCATACTGAAGTGATTGTTTTCATGTCTAAGCAATTTTCTTTGAGAAAAAAAATATGAAATTCTTCTATTCTACTTAGATTTTCATTCATGATAACTGTTGCCATGACATCACACATTTTGATATGGATATCTTTTCTTTATATCAAAATGTGTAGAACAGTACTGGCAAGAACGCTACCAATTTTCATACCAATCTGATGACCATACAGAAAGTTACAGGTCAAAATTTGACGGTAGTACAAAAGGACCTCTCAACAAAATTTGAAAAGGGCATTTTTTAACCATCTTGACGCCCCCTTGATTTTCCCTATTCGGGGTCACTTTTTTTTCTTGTTATTACATCTTGATGTTTTAAGCATACTATGAAGAAGTTAAAACAGTCGGTTTCGTTTAGTCATGGGGGTGCACGGATACCCCTCTTAGATACCGTAATACGTCCTTCTTGGTAATTCTAAACGCAAAAAAAGGGGGGGGGGTGAGTTTACCAGTTATAACAATGGTTGTCATGACAACAGATATTATAACATGTGTCAAAATGAGTGACATATCGGTACACACATCAACATCAAGCTTTATTATAATCAGATTATCACAAAACAGGGTTGCAGGTTAGAATGAAGCTGTCCGTATTCTTAATGCATAAAGACTGCGAAATCTTGAAAAATACGCGAAAACAATAGGTTTGTAATACGCATAACATATTACTATGCCAAAATGCAATTGAGTTCCTTTTATCAATATATGTTGTATATGTTTCAAAGTGATAGGAAATGTCATTAAACACCATGAATATTGCATCAAACTCATACTGAAGTGATTGTTTTCATGTCTAAGCAATTTTCTTTGAAAAAAATATGAAATTCTTCTATTCTAGTTAGATTTTCATTCATGATAACTGTTGCCATGGCAACATACATTTTGATATGGATATATTTTTTATATCAAAATGTGTAGAACAGTACTGGCAAGAATGCTACCAATTTTCATACCAATCTGATGACCATACAGAAAGTTACAGGTCAAAATGTGACGGTAGTACAAAAGGACCTCTCAACAAAATTTGAAAAGGGCATTTTTTGACCACCTTGACGCCCCTTGATTTTCCCTATTCGGGGCCACTTTTTTTTCTTGTTAACATCTTGAATGTTTTTAAGCATATTATGAAGAAGTTAAAAAGTTGGTTTCGTTTAGTCCTGGGGGGGGGGGGGTGCACAGATACCCCTCATAGATACCCTACTAATATGTTTTGGCGCTTAACTAATGGATAATATTCTACCCCAATAAAATATGAAATGAATGAAGTATGCAACGCAAAATGTGTTTATCGAAATTAAAATTATAAGTTGGCGCATAATTTATAGAGAATCTACAACCCAAATAAAACAACAAATGAATCAAGTATTCAACACAAATATAACATTGGTTTGGTGCATATATTACAAATAATCTACAGAGTACAGAACATATGAAACAACCAACAAAATTGAACTAAGTCGCAAAATTCATTTATCGAATCGAAAATTGAAGGTGAAGACGTTCCTGAATCGATATATCGTTAGGTTTTTTTTCCAGTAATCTTTTATGGATTCCATATGATATCAAAAACAATACATACCAATCAACATATATATACATACATACACATAAATTAACAGAAATCAGCAATAAGTCATTAATAAAATCAAGTATATGTTATGCTTCAAAACTACTATAACTTCTAAAAAAAAGAAAAACAAGCATAACATATTGTACATGTATGAACAACTTAAAAAGAAAAGGAATCTATGCACTTGTGTTCGAACCACTCAGTGGTTCTATCCCCCATCTAACTCCACCCCCCCCCCCCCCCCCCCCGTGGACGATGGGCTCTGGGCTCTTCCTTGTTGGTTATTTAGGTTGTCCCATTTGGAAAAAATGGATAGGAAGGGTCCCCTCATGGATGCCAATTTGCTCTAACCTATCTCCTACAATATTATTTTTTATTTCATTAAAAGAAGGTGGTTTCTTATGCAGTCTGTGTTTAAAAATCAAATATTTTACAAGAATTAGAATATGATTTAACAATTGGTGTTTTCCTTCATTTCTTTCTTCCCTCCCAAACAAAATTTCTTTCCAGCTACAATTCCATAAATCGATATAATTTAAAAATCTCGAACATGATTCCCAGATTTATTGCGCATATTCGCAAGAATAAAATAAATGTTTATATGTTTCTTCTTCTTTTTCACAAAAAGAACATAAATCACTTGAAACAAAACCGAATCGAAAATGATGATGGTTTGTATATATAATGCCATGTATAAGTATAAATTGAAACTCTCTTAACCGACTATTTAGTGTACAATGTCTTAACCTTAAAAATATTTTTCTATTTCATTGTAAGTAAAACCGTAATTTCTTTCCATTCTTTCAAAAATCAGTGGTTCAAAACCTTCTTTCTTGATGAGTTGTAAATATATTTGTTTTGATTTTAAATTACATATATTAGTTCTCGTCCCACCCAAAATGAAATCAATTTCAGAGTTATTATTTTTTTCCATTCTAAAATTCCTTTTCCAACCCAAAGGTATACACGAGCAAAAGTGCTTTAACATATCAATGTCATTTACTTCTAAACCTAATTCTGCGAAATATCTATCGGATTTTAATTTGCCATCGTTTCCTATGATATGTCTTAGTTTGTAAACTCCTTTTTTGTGCATCTTTTCATCGTATATACAATTTCCTTTAAATCGAATAAGCTTATTACTGAAGATTACCACATCACCACTATACCGGTTATTACTGACACTTTTTATATATATTTTTTCCCCTCCACATGGATTTTTATTATTCTCAAAACAGCATGTTATATGTATATGAACAACAACTTTGCTACAAACCAATCTACATGTACATTGAAATCAATGAACTGTCAAGTTAAAGAGGAAGTCCACCCCGATACCAACTTGGCTTCAAAAGAAGCAGGAAGACTACAAAAAAAAAACCCACCAGATCAACGAAAGCCCGAGCAGAAATCCGATAAGAAATAAGAAAGCCATAATTCCCTGAAGCTGAAACCAATCAAACACAAATCGGCAACTCCGCGACGCATCCCGCGATGTCCTCCCCTACCCGCTCCGCATCGAAGAAATCACAAATTTCCATTTTCTTCAAAGAAAGCATTCTACCACACATGCGCCCCAAACACAATTATACGACACAAATCCGCTCCCTCACCATAAAAAGAGAAGAAAATGGAAATCAATGTAATGCCGTGAACAGAGCAAATGGGAAAGGAACCCGCAAGACACGTCACGGAGCCGCCAACCCGCGCCCGACCGAACATAACCCCCAAAACCAACAATTTCCCTACCCCTCCCGGACCCTGCTAAAATTGTCCCCTCAATCCCTCCGTCTCTCCCAAGACCAATTCCATATCAGGGTGGACTTTCACTCTAATGATATTTATGTTACAACAATTTACATATGACAATCATTCGGTAAAAAGATTTTTATTAAAACCGAAACCATTTTTTTTTGAAAATTTGCATTGCTTAAAATTCAAGTTTGATATATTTCTCATTGTAATAATAGTTTGATACTGATGCTTTGACAATACTGAAACCAAAAAATTATCTTATGTATTTTACAATTATATATGTTTTTTTTTTAGGTTATTTAAACCTATAAATCCAAATATTTTATTTTCAGGTGAAAATTTTAATCTCTCGCCGGTTTCAGTCAAGATCCAGTCCTCAAGCCTATCCCAAATATTATTAACATGCCTACACGCACAATACAAATGTACAACTGTTTCAATAGACCTGTTTAATAAGTTATTCAAATTTATGGATGTTTCTTTCCTGGGGACCTAGTAACGAGGTATTCCATTAACCTGTTATTAATGAATGAACTACAATACTTGGAATCCAGTTTGCATACATTACTTGTTGCTATGTCTGACAAGCCTCTGGCAAGCTTTCAGGTTGTCAAGAACAACCTTTGTTTCAAAAGTATGCATAAAAAAAAAACTTTTACATTCTGTTTTTCTGCGATTCATTATAGCTGCATAAATATGCAAGCATCCTTTATATGTTTAATCACAAGAGAAATTGCATCTGGAATTAGAGGTTGAGGGATTTTATTGAATGTACATTCCTTGAAGGTTTCCTTAATAGCTATGCACAGTGCATGATAAAAGAGAAAATTTGTTTGAAGATCATAAATATCCTAAAGATGAAAAATGTCCTTTTTCGTCCGAAATATCGTTTATAAAACGAATCCCCTTTTGACACTAATTTTTCCTATATATTGGTTTGTTATCTATTTTGATACAGTCATTATTCCATAAAGGTTGAGAGGATATATTACTATAGGGCTTGCTCGAATGGGTGGGTTGCGGGAGCGGGATGGGAGCGGGATGGGAGCGGGAACGGGCCCACCCTTTCGAGACAAGCCCCCCCCCCCCGGTTATTTCGAATGGACGCGTTCCCAGCGAGAAGTTCAATGAACGTGCCACTTCGAGACAACCGGGGGGGGGGGGGGGGGCTTTCCTCGAATGGGTGTGTTGAGTAGACTTTTGTAACAGACGTTTTAGAAATTTTTGAAAAATGTACTCTTGCTGGGTTTTTTTTTCGTTTTTCTTTTGTCTGAGATGTAGAAAATATAATAAAACAGTATCTAAAAAAAGCTTTTGACAAAAATGTTAATGTTAATTGGCAATCAGTCATATTTGACTATTGTCGCCAATGACTTTTTTTTTCCTTCTCTCTATTATAAGGATATTATTGACATATACTTTCTATAATTTTATCTTTATTTGTTTTGCTTTTTTTTTCCCTGCTAAAATATTTTTTTTTCTCGCTAGATTTACATTGAAAACCCCGAAAAAACAACCGCTATCTTCAGCACAGTTCCAACGGCACTTGCCCTGCCCTTTCCAAGATGCAATCGATCATTTTAACCCCTCCATTTAAATATTTCAGATACATTTGATTTCTGCTTACTTTCTCTTCCCATATAAACTTATAAAACATGGCATTTATTACTCTCAAGACATTATCACAAGGATTAGGAAGAGACATAATAAGATGAGTTTAAGATAAGGTTAGTTTTGAAATCAGCAAGGACTTCACTACGGTGGCCCTTCCTAAAACAGTTAGATATCGCTTTAACCAGGATGTCATTTGACTCTTTATTTCTGTGATTTTTTCGTTATAGTTGTGATACACCATACTTTGTAAATCTGTATAAAAATCAATACCCAGATATTTATAGAATTCATCAAAAATCCAGGTTAAATTTCGATTTAATAGTATCTTATCTCTTTTCTTTTTGTACCGTCCTATCCATATTACCCTTGTCTTATGAATATTAACTTTTAAGCCGGACATTGCAGCGTATTCATCTAAAATATTCAATGCAATATTCAATTCAACCGAAGTACCGTTTAAAGTGAGTAGAGTATCATCTGCATATTGAATCAATTTCAAATTTTCATCAGATATTCCTATTCCTGTAATGGAATTGGACTTTCTAAACATAATTCTAAGTATTTCAGAAATTCGAAATCTTGATGTCCATTTACCACAATACATGACTGAATATTCTCATAGAAAACGTTAAACAATTGTATAATCGAAGGGCCAAAATTGAAGTAATTTAAAACTTTTATGATAAAGTCATGAGAAATCGAGTCAAACGCCTTTTCAAAATCTATTAGAACCAATAAACCGGGAATGTCATTTACATCAGCGTACAATAATAGATCGTAAAACAAACGGATATTTTCTCCAATAAAACGTCCTGCCATAAAACCTTTCTGATTCTCATGTATTAGGAGAGGGAGCACCCTTTTAAGTCTATTTGCAATACAAGCTGAGGCTATTTTATATTTTACATTCAATAAAGATATGGGCCTCCAGTTTCTAAGATAGTGTCTTTCTTTATTACCTTTTGGAATGAGAGATATCACTCCCAGTTTTTGGATCTGGGACATGTTTCCCGACATAAAAGCAAAATTTAAATATCTGAGCATAAAAATATTGATTTCTTTCCAAAAGTGTTAAAAAAATTCAACTGTATAACCATCTAAACCAGGAGATGTATTATTTTTCATGTTCAACAATGATTGTTGCACTTCCTCCATTGTAAGCTCTCCTTCCTTTTATATGTCTCGTATTCACCCAATCTTCTAATACATCCATACAAAATTGCGGAGCTGTCACTTTTAATAATACTGGTAAATAATCACACGAAAATATGAATTCTCCACCTATGTGTCTAGATACAAAGTTAAAATATTGTTTCCATTTCATATCTTCATCCTTATTTACAAGTTTTTTGGACCCACATAACTCTCTGTGATTTCATTTGTGCCGGAAAGTTCGTCATTTTTAAACCTCCTTGCTTATAGTCTAAGAACATTGTATTTCTTTTTATTTTATCTTTATTTCCTTTCCATATAAATAAAAAAAAACTAATTTATCTAACGCATCATAAACCCATCTTGGAACTGGAATGAGTGACGCTCGGTATAAAACTTTAGAATATATGTGCACTTTAAGTAGTTGAATCTTTCCCATTAAGGTTAAATCTCTTTGCTTCCAAAAATTTAAAAGTGATTTTATTTTACTCAGTATTTCCTTGTAATTCATATTTTCTTTCATATGTTCATCTTGGGAGAAAAACACCTCTAGAATCTTTACAAAGTCAACTATTTCACCAAAAGGAAATTAAATTCCAAACATTGACACAGACTTAATATTTTAGTCTTATCTCTATTTATTTTTAGTCCCGAAAGTTTTTCAAAGTCCGCAAATAACACCTTTAGCCTATTTATTGATTTTACATTTCGTGCAAAAATAGTCATATCATCCGCATAAAGAACTAATTTCATTTCCTTATCTCCCAAATTAATTCCTTCCACCGATTTGTCTGTTCTTAGTTTATGTGCCATTATTTCAATGCATAAAATAAATAAGACGACAGAGGATCACCTTGCCTAACGCCCCTCTCCACTTTGAAATAACCAGTGGAACCTCCTTCGTTCAAAACACAACTTATTATTTGTGAACAAAACTTTGACCCACTTTTGAAAAGATGGACCGAATCCAAAAGATAAAAAAAACTTTTTGAAGAAATTGATGTGAAACCGAGTCGAATATAGGTGAGCTATAGTGATCGATCGAATAGTCTTCGCTCAAGTCTTATTTATATTAATATTTTTTTATATTTTATTTTCAAAAATCAATATCTCCTGTATGCTGTCACCGTTGAATGCCGTGTGTTAAGTTTTCTGGAGTTGATTTTGTGTAAGTTAACTATACACAAATTATTTCTTCAGGCCTCAGGTACCCTTTAAACTATTAAAATTCAGGTATTCAGAAATGTTGGGATTGGTACGGGCACTAGATCTTATGTTTTGTTGAATATTACACACTTTGCAATTTCCTTTATTGAATGAATATTTCATTTTCATGGTTGGAAGAATCATTATCAGATTTTTCAGTCATCACAAGGTCCTGTAAGTTGTGATCAGCATTCGTTGCTTGTTTTGGGGGTCTTAATTTCCTGTAAACAATGCATATCACTATGAGTATGAACAGGATGACATTTATGACAATGGATGAGATGAAAAGAATATTATATTTTGCTACTAATGAATTTCTTTCATTGTTGTTTATAGCAGTGTATGGTGCTATTGTTGTTAAGTCAGTAAACGTAGGAGACTGGATATTCTGGAAATCGTTTGGAATAGGAGAAGTTGATGCAATTAGAGACAGGTCTTGGCTGGTGTACTGGTACTTTGCTAAATTCAGTGCAGTATCATTACATTCACTACTTTTTCTATCTTCAGTCAAAGCTGAAGAACAGCACAGTACTGGCTGTGTTTTCCTGACAAGAATTATTTCTGTCAAAGTAGTGTCAGTTTCCATGGGGTCAGTTAGGGGAGGCATCCATTCACCATTTTGATAGCATTCAATCTTACCTGATAGACTCCCAACTGGAGCTGTACATTCTATTGCTGTCCATTTCCCACCCTTATCTTCACCCTCTACACATGATGCTTTACCAGGAGGATAGTCAATGTCCAACCAAATCTTATGTGTAGCATCAACCTGTATTTGCCCATCCTTGTATACATAAGAAATGTATGAACCTTGGTCACTTCTCTTTAGATTGCTTATTGTAAGGTGAAGGAAGCAGTTTCCAGTTGATCCAGTGTCAGTTTTATTCTGAATATCATATCTGTTTGCCTGATCTTGAGGCAATGACAGCAATGACTCATCTCTAGATCTATAGAATGGTCTTCTGTTTGAATATTTCAATGTTACTTCTGTACTGTCACATGGATAAGGAAAGTCTAAGTTTGCTTCTTGCCCTTCCATCAAAGATAATGCCTTAGTTTGGTATCCATTTGACAGCAGTATTGTAATCGTAAGGATGAGTTTTGCCACTGTACATTTTAAGATAACTCTGTCTTGAGACTTAGACATGTTTACCTTATGGTCATAAGAATCACTTAGAGATTTGTTGAAAATTGGAAGGTGGTATAACATGAAATCACAATTTAAAATACTGCTTTCTCTTCCTGATACTTTACAAACGTGTTTTAATGAATGCAGATTCTATGAAATATACATTAGCATTTCCTAACACTCATAAAATTCACATGTTTATAGAGACAAAAAAAAAAAACACTTCGCAATTTTTGTTGAAAATTTACATCATGTAGAAAGAAAAGGGTTAGAATTAGATTTACAGTATAATAATAATGAAGCAATAATGAAGTAGAGGTCCAACATTAAAGTCCACAGAATTGACTTTGTTGACTTAGGTAACAAATTATATGTATTTTTGTGTTTTGAAAATGTCAACAACTGGAGAAATTTATTTTCAGTCTTGTTCAGTGTGTCGCACATCCCTTTTCAGTGCAGAAGTCGTGGACAATTTTACTATTTTTCCTGTATCTTGAGCATTTATTCACATACAAGTTTCTTTCATCACATTCAAGGTGAATCATATAGATTACCTTAAACTTGATACAGTCTTGCATTTCCATGTCATCTTCAAATGAAATATGTAACTCTTGATGCTGTGTAAAAAAAACTCTTCTGCAGAGACCAACGTTCGTACTGAAAAACAACAGAGATAGTAGACCATTTAACTCTGTTCAATCTGATGAGTGCAAGATTAAAAGCTTCAGTATGTCTTTACCGACTAAAATAGTCTTCGTCAGACCATTTTTATCATAAATAAATGCTTCTTATGTAATGACATTGTGAGGAGACCTTTAGTTCTATTAATACAGTATTTCATTTCAATTCAATTCAGTGCAATCAAAAAGGGCTATTGAAACATGATTGACTGTACACACTTAATTGTCTTAGAGCAATTAAGGTAAAGTTTTATTAATACAACTTGCAAATTACACTAATGAAACATATAAAATAACATAGGTATATATATATAAACATGTATTCATGTACAGTATAAGCAACTTTGTTTTTGTTATACTACCGATACTATTTTTTTAGGTTGGGGGGGGGGGGGATTTCTGACGAGATATAATCCATCAAATTTCAATATATTTAGAAAAGGTTGCCTATTAATATTATGCTATACATGTACATGTACATGTACAGAATAAAAATACCTTTTGTGCTTCTCACACTGTAAATCTGTGCAACATTTTAACAAAGGGCAATGGTATGTTTCCCAGGTGGTTTGGCCATGCTGCAAGTACATGTAAAGAAGATAAATGGTGTTTTGTTGTAATATTTTATGACATTATTTTGGCTTATAATTTGATCAGACCAAGGAGTTACAACTCCTTGATCAGACATAACTGCACATGACTACAAGTACCTACAAAAAGACTTTCTTTTGCATCTAGTGTAGTGTGTAAAAAGTACATTATATTTTCAAATGATGGGGATTTGCCCATTCTGTCTTTAGTAGTGAATAGGAAAAACAAAAGATTGTAGTAATTTGTAATGGTAAATTTTCAAATTTAGTCATATATGCATGTAGCATATAACCTACTTTACATCAAGAAAATGTACTTACTGTTTTTTGAAGTGTATTGAAGCTTTAAATAAGCCCTGTGCCGAGCTAGTAATCCAGTAAAGTCTGTTGCTGGTAATGCAGAAACCAACGAAGATATGCATCTGCTTCCAATGGACTGTTCATTGCTGAATTTGAAGGAAAAAACAATCCAACCAAGAAATGACACGTTCCAGACATTTCATGTTTCAAATTTTAAAATGTCATATGTTATCAATATTGACAATGAAGAGTCTATTTGCATACTTCCCAATTTTCCTTTAGAGAATGATTAAGGACCATTGTGCATGTGGACATTCCCAAATGAGAAAGGCTTGTAGATATTCATTTTAATGATAAATATTTAAATAAAGCCTCTAAGGAGGTCAATGGAGAACCATTATGAAATATTAATGTCAACAACATATGTGCTCGATTCTAAATCATATTTTATAACTTGGAATTCCTTTGAAATCTATCTTTTTTCACAGTCTTTATCGGACAATGTTTTACTTATATACTGATTCGTTTAATTTTGTATGTGGTTATTCATTTATTTATTTGTTTGTTTCTTTATTGATTGATTTATCAATTTATTTATTCATTCATTTCGGAGGATATTTTGGATTCAGCAGCGTTCCGCCGCCATGGCCGCCGCGTCACATTCTTGTTTGCGCTCTAGCGGTCACATTTCTCAACAGATTTCTTTCAAACTTTGTATGGAGGTGTATCTTTGTAAAATATGGGCACCTATAATTTCTGGTGATGCTACCCCAGTGTTACGTCTGTTATAGGGTAAAAGGCCATATTTTGGGGGATAGTTTGTGTGCGCTCTAGCGGTCACATTTCTCAACGGACTGTGTTCCAATTTTCCATGAAGGTGTCTCTTGGTATAATCTAGAAATCTATAGATCTTGGTGATGCTGCCTCCAGTGTTCCGTCTTCTATAGGGTCAAAGGTCATATTTTGATAGATGTCTTGTGTGCACTCTTGTGTGCGCTCTGGCGGTCACATTTCTTAACGGATTTCGTTCAAATTTTGCATGAAGGTGTGTAGAGCACAAATTAAAAAATCAACCACAAATGTAAAAATAACTACAAATGTAAAAACATTGCACCCGCAAAATGTCATAATAACCACAAATGTCATAACATGTCAACCACAAATGTAAAAATAACCACAAATGTGATAAAAATCGCCCACAAATGTAAAAATCTGTTTAACCACAAATGTAAAAACATTTCGCCTACAAATGTAAAAATTTCCATTTTTACCACAAATGTCATAACATGTCGACCGCAAATGCAAAAACTCATTGCTTCCATAATGTACCCATGTAAGATAAGTTATCATGAGATGTATGTGTTTGTGCGCGTATATGATTGTGTGAGAGATTTTCCTGACCATTAAAATCCCTAAAATATTGAATGTCAAAACATGTCATCCGCAAATATAAAAATTTCTTAAACTAGTCGTTTACTAGTGGTTTCCCTTTTATGATCAGTTTACAGAGACGGGGGTCGAGGAGCTGATCATAAACTTCAATGGCAAGAAAAATTCAGATAATCCATCGATCTCTACATAGAACAGCAACTAATACGATTCTAGTGAGGGCAATTAATGTTGTATCCCCCGAAAGTAGCCAGTCCATATCATTATTATTAACAGAATCAGACGTCTAGAGCGAACTCGAAAATATTGTAAAAATAAAATTTATTGCCCGCTATTTAACACGCAAAATCCCATTGACTTTCGAAACCGCGCAATAAACAATTTATCGGCCCGCAATTATGTTAGCTTGGCAAAGCCGGGCAATAAAATGTAAAAATTGCATTGCTCAGATGTCTGATATGGTTAATAATAATACTTTTTTTATTCACGCGATTTTTAATGATGAAATATTTAATGGTTGAGAAATGCCTGGAACCTGCACTGCAAAAACCAGGGTGTTAATTTAACACCATCTCGGTATCTATATTGGGCTACACCAGATAAGTGTCAAAACAACACCAGTTAGTGTTAAAACAACGCCAGTTTGATTCGAAACTGGTGTTGTTTTAACACTTATCTGGTGTAGCCCAATATAGATACCGAGATGGTGTTAAATTAACACCCTGGTTTTTGCAGTGTGCATGTTATCGTTTCAATCTATAGTGATAATCAAATATAACACAAATGTAGAGGACCTACACTAATACGACGCACGCTGTTGTTTTGATTAAAAGTAAAGGGTTTATTGCCACTTGGTCTAGAGCCAATTGTTCTAACATCATTCGGTCTAATATTAGTTGGTCCAATAACCAATTGACCTAATCATCATTTCGTCCAATTACCATTTGGTATAATTGTCATTTCGTCTATTTACCATTTGGCCTATAGTAATTCGTCTAATAGCCACTTGGTCTATTTGGCAATTTTGGAACCGGGCGGGAGGGGGGGGGGGGGGGGTTATGGGGCTGCAGCCCCTTCACTCTTTGAGTAGACACGTTTCATACAATTTTGTTTAATGATTATGCACAATATATATATATTCTTAAAAGAGGTCAGATTTTAAAGATATATAATGTACATGTATATACATTGTAATAATGTTTGGCCGCTCGCTTCGCTCGCTCGCAAAATGTTCAAAAGTCCCCACTTCCAAAAACGTTCCATTTCCCTGCATTGTGGTACATGTAGTTATAGTGATGATAATAATGAATAGAAACAGAATGGCACAATGAGAGAGATGGGGGAAGAATGAACATAAAGAGTACTATAAGGAAAGACGGAAGTGAAGATAAATCGATGAATAACAATACAATAAATAGGGAAGATTGAAAGTTAAAGTAGAACAGTATTGATATGAATAAGGTTAAATTTCATATCATTATAAAGGTTATGGTTCATAGAACCGTCTTAAACTATTGTTCAGTTTGGAAAAGTAGTTGGGACGCCATAAATTACTTATACAAATTGATAAAATCACTAATCTGAAATACTAATGCGTGTTTGATGATGACATCATCGTTGGGTCGTTCAACAATGTGCTGGCGCGCGCGGGTGGTGAGAAAGCTGTACAAACGCTAGGCATACGCTATTTGGATATATGTGCTCGATCAGTATCACCACAAATATGGACGAGATTCAGTTAGATTTAGACTTTGAAATCGAAAGCGACCAAGAGGAAGAAGGAGATGTTGATAGTGTATCAGACAGTGACAATGATAGTGGTGAATTAGGCGAGGGCGAGGAGATAGAAGGAGAAGAAGTTGCCGAGCATGAGCGTGGCCACTACAAACTGAAATTCGTTTGTACGTCTTTGCGTATTTTGTGTCAAAAACCCTTCTCCGGGCTATAAAGTCTATCCAGGCCTTTTGATTGTTGTTGAATCTCTCCGTCTCTGATGGCATCTTCCCGGGCATATGATACACTGTGAATCCATCTTTGTTGTATGCGTTGCTACACCCACCAACAAGGCAGCGATAGCCCCGTTTCTTCCACTTTTTACGGGGAGGTGGGTCCGTGCTTGTCGCCGCTACTTCACTGTCAGACGACCTCGACCGCTCAGCCATATTCCCTTCCCTCTACTTCACCAACGTCCAACAAACTCTTGATTCGATTCACACACTCACAAAATTAAATATATAACTGAAATATGTAAGAATTAGCCACCCTAAATCGCAATTCCGGAGACGAAACAGCAGCACCAGCATTCAGCAATTCCGTCAGTCATGCATGCACGTACGTAAACAACAGGTCATTGCATGCACGCTATCCACGTACGAGCTGAGTGATAGCGAGATCTGCACCTGAGCTGAGACGACATTTATTTTTGTACCGGAAATGTTCACATTTCTTTACTATAATTTCACCTTGCGTTCTTTAAAAAATTATATGCAATATAAATATTTTTAAAGGGAAATTAACCTCAGCGTATGAATTAGCTTATTTTGAATGGTGTAGTATATGCCTCTTATTTGATACATGCAATTTCATGTAAAAACACAGGATATAGATATAAATCACTATTTTCCAGCCAAGTTATCGTCTGCTAGCAATAATAAGGGGGCTGCCATTACTTTATGTGTACACGAACATATTTTTCATCCCAAGTAAAATTTCCTTCATCGTTAACTTGTAATTGATTTTTAGAGGACAAATATATATTAGATAAAGTCACATATTCTGAAATGTAAGTTTAGTTTTATATATTTTTTAAAAGGTCTTAATTTGTTCATAAAAAATATACTTCATAAAAAATATACGTCAAGGACGGAGAATTGACGTCAAGGACGGAGACAATCGTAACAATACCAAAACAAAGCGAGGAATCTGCTTTACAGGATGGCTATTAGAACTCATGGGTCGTCAATTATCTAGGCCCATGGCCAATAACAATCGTAATACAATCAGAACAAAGCGACGTATCTGTTGTAAAGGTAGGCTATTATCAATGCATATGGTACCTAATGATCCGTGTCATGCACAAAATGGCAGCCTCCATGGAAAGACGTAGCAGACAATAGGTGCATCTAGAATATCACGTGGGGTTAATTGTCCTTTAAATAGAATCTGACATTGATATTTGCAGTAAATAAGTGCGTTAAAAACACAAATAAATCTCGTTTGCAGGAACAAATCAGTGACGAACAATTCTTAACCGGTACGGTCCCCGTACACGGAACTATATACATATGCGCGAAATTCGATTTCTGCTGAAATCAAATAAGTTTCTTCGACAATTCATCCAGAGAGAATGTGAGTTATATCAGTTTTCAGAAGAAGCAATTATAGATGACAATATGCCACCATACACGTAGCTTTATCAAATAGGGGAATTTAGAAGTAAGGCCCAGTATAACAAAATCAAACTCAGTATCGACACGTCTGGAGCTCGGGCCGTGTCTGGAGATGAAGTCTCAGCTCGTGACTTTGGACGTTCTTTTTCTTCAAACAATTACACTCCAAAAGTCCCACAGCCATTTCCATGAGAACTGAATTATATAAGAAATGTGTGAATCGTTTCTTTTAAGTAGTTATGCCATTAGTAGTTTCATAATTAGAGATCTAACAAGCTATCACCCCGATGATCTACACTCTCACGCCCATCCAATATAAGCGCTGGCATGCGCGCCGTCCAAACGACCCAACGATGACGTCATCAATAAACACTCCGTTCGCAAACGCCAATTCGCAATTCGTGGCCGTCTGCTTATAATAGTGTTATACAGTTGATTCATGAACTTTCTTCTGCACTTTATACTCAATTATTTATGCAAACATTCAACTTAATTGGGAAAATTAACTATCAGAATTTCAACAGCATATTTGTTTATTGTAGAAAGTTGGATTAAATATACTGTTTGTGACACGCATGTTCATTCCAGAATTGAAATTGACAATTATTTTTGGAGAATATTATATTTCCATTATTACATACAGGAGAGGTCAATTAATTGTTCTGCAGCTATGTCATGACTTCAAACAGCCAGCAAGTTTGTTCTTGTCTTGCTTGCAAAGCTGCTGCTAAATGCATTTTCTTTGCAATATAGTTATCAATTTCAGCCTCAGGTTGTTTACAGAGCTTGCAGGAGGAAAAACAATGCTTTGCATCCACCTTGTAGGTCTTCCAGAGTTTGCATGCCTATAATGAAATTGACCTCTGCTTGGAATAATTAAGTTTGAAAGAACTTTTGAAATCAGTATCGGTTTCAATTGTGAGATCTTATGCATGTTTAAATCAGATAGGAAGATTCATGACAGTGAGAATAATACATGTTTACTGCTATTCCCTTTCATTTTTCCAGATGTCATACTTAAAGAGATGTGGAGGGGCCACCAAAGAATCAGTAAGGCGTGTGCTGGACACAATGATGGACCCTCAGTTGTCTGTGCAATTCAGTTGGATGGGACAACGTGGCAGAAGCACAAGTTTTCGGGATATAAGGCGATGATAGATGTTATCTTTGGTAATTAGATGTATATACATTTTCTCATCTTCAGAAGAGTCTGTTGATTTTCTTTTCTTCTTGAATCATAAGCAGATAGTTGCAGACATCTAGAATATTACATTTAAATTATTTTTTGGACCCCAACATTATTTATCACAAAGTAAAAAAAATTGGATATATATAACTTGGATATATATATATATATATATATATATATATATTTTTTTTTTTTTTCAGTGTTTCAAAATATTGTCAAATAGGTATGTTTGTATGCTTAACTCTTTCTGCCTTCCCCCTGCTTAACTGCCATAATGCTCTAATCCAGAAGGACTGTTGTTTGCATCATTAGGCAGAAATTAAGATAAAGATCTTCAGAGATGTTTTTACCTCTAAGGGCTGTTAGCTTCATTACAGTGTTTGAACTGGTGCCTTTTGAAGTTCGTTATGCTTCTAGCATTCTGTTTTTAATTGAAAAACAGCTTTACTCAGGGGCGGATACAGGATTTTCAGAAAGGGGGGGGGGCGCATTTCAGAAAGGGGGCGCACACTGAGGAACCCTCCGCTTGACGAAGCCAAACGGCCATCTAGGGGGTCCGGGGGCATACTTTGTCAGACAAAACGGGCACGCCCCTTGCGCCCCCCTCTGGATCCGCGCCTGTTACTGCCAAAGTTTCCTAGAAGTGAACTCGCCATCTCCCGTGGTACAAAAAGAATTTCAGGTATTTGCTAAATGTGAGACATAAAAGAAGTGAAGCAATACAGTATCTTTCGGATCTGAGAGGTAATATTTAAATTTTTAATTATTTTTTCCTTTCACATTCTATTTCTTTTCCAGCGACTGTGAGGGGCAACGAACGGACAAGATCTGCTCCGCTTGACGAGGTGGAAAGTGGCATTCAATACTACTTGAAGTACATTTATCGAAACGTACCAAAGAATGATCTGGAGCTTCGGAGGCCTGTAACTCCAGAACTGCAGGAGGAAGAAGAAGCCTTGCCAATGGACACAGAGGAATACTCAAATAATATGTAAAAAGCTGTAGTTACAACTTGCAATAATTAAAGAAAGAATCCTCTCTACAGGTTTAAAACATACAGAAACAAATTAAATATGAAACAATGCTAAAAGATATTGGATAAGAAATAAGGAAGTTATGACATTATGAAAGTTCATATTTTTGGGGAAAAACACTTTTTGACCAGTCCTTAGTGTTTTAATGAGCGAGGTGATGATATCATTGCCTCACAATTTGCTATCCTTTTCATATACAGAAATTACAAAAGTTTCATATTTCAGCTATGAGAATCTAAAACTTGTCTTATCACCGCCCGAAATAAAGGAGAAATAATACATTTTGCTATGGGGATATGTGTTACGAGTGTGAGCTTAAAGTTTTTTTAGAAATCCATATACAGTGTATTTAAAAAAAATTATGAGGTGATGACATCTACTCGCCCATTTAAATATTTGCAAGGACTGGTCAAGAAAATAAAAATGAAATGTTGAAATGTCATATCTTCCTGTATGAGATTTGTGTGACATTTGTACTTCTGAATGATGTTTTCTCATGAAATAAGAAGAATAAATTCTGGAGTGGATTTCTTCTATATTTCAAACAACTATCTGTTTTTTAGGATGCTCTTAAGAATTCCACAGATGCTTGCATGTATTTCATATACAATTTCGGTGCCTCTATCTCCATAAGGAGCGCTAAATGTTTTATTCACATAAAATGTAAATGTTCTACTTGTTTCATGATTCCATGACATGAAACTTAAACTTATACTAAACTGCAGTTAGTTCTGTCCATAAATGTACATTTAAATGTCATCTGGAGTATTGGTAATGTATGGAAGAAAATGGAGAGAGTTCCCATCCATTTGTATCCAACCTAAAAGCATTTTATGAATACATTCCATGAAAATAAAGCACCTAAAATGTCCTAAATATTTGTAGAATTTGAAGTTAAAACATGGCAATTGACAAGCAATTCAAAAGTAAAGTTAGTGTCAAACTGAAATCACACTGCAAGTACTCCTGATAACCTTTAAACATATGACAAAGTTTTATTTGATATAAAATATTAGAAACTAAAATAAAATTGAACTGAATTGAAACTGTGTATGCAATTTTCAGCACTTTCATACTTTTTGCAGAATATATTGGTAGATGTAAAAGGGTATTTTTACCAATAGCGCATGAGAGTTGCAGTTTTCATAACTCAAAATCTTTTTATTTATTTATTATTCCTAAGACTATATTCGTCTGCCAATCCACAGGACAGAGAATTCATTAGTTATACATGTACATCAATTATTCAAAGAGCCACTATGAAGTTTATGTTAATAATGGACTTTTCATAGTCACCAAGTTGTGCGTATTTATTTCTTATGAACTGGACTGAAATGCTACGTACAATTAATATGCTTCATTCAGGCATTTTTCCTTGTGAAAAATATATTTGTCAAAGAAATTCAAGGGTAAATCAACTTGCATTATTTTGAACCAACTTATTCTGATTACAGTTCCACCATTTGGTTTGTTGTCTTACATAGATTCCTAGCATTTCGTTCCATAATTAACTTTTCCTTGTTCTTGTATAAAACATTGTTCTGGTGCAAGATCTAGATTCCAACCCAAATTGAAAAAAAAAAATGGTTTGCAAATAATTCAGCATGAGTATCTACTTTATGCAAATGAGGCAAAACATTCTTAACAAAATCTTATACTCAAGCTATTTCATGAGTTAGTAATTCATGTACATTCAACATTACCATTTTTGAGACCATAGAAATCAGGTACTTTCCCCTCCAATTTTGTCAGTGATGCTGTTTTTTGGTAAATGTTCAAATACTTAATGTATTTTCTTACCCTTTTTTTACTTCGTGCCAAAAATCCATTCATTTTCACAACTCTTTTCATTAGGGTAGCTTGTGTTTCCCACTGTGTGATTTAATAATCCACCTGTTAACATATACCTGTATATAATTACTCACACATCAGTTTTGATTATCATTGTTATGTATGTTTTATGAATGGATGTTTGCAGCTGATTTTCATACCAGTGGCATTAAAAATGTGAAACTGATTTTATGTCTGCCTTGTATATTATGCATAACTTATTTTTCAGTGATTGTACATGTATGTACTTTGAATTTTGGTATCCATGTGCTCATGAATGCTTTTGACAGGTCGTCATTACACTTAAACAGATTGTAATTAGTGGTTCAGATGGTAAAATATGACGTAATATTTAAGTCGTGATTTAAGTCTTTTTTACGTCCTGTAATTATGTCAATAAGTCTAAAACTTGCACCAACGCAAGACGTCATGAGGACGTCTTATTTTGAGGTCATCTTTACGTTTTGCAGGTCACTAAATGATGACTTTGCAAATCACCAAATGACGACTTTTGGACCTCTTTTGGACGTCTTGCGGGTGGTAAAATATGACGTGATATTTAAGTCGTGATTTACGTCTTTTTTATGTCTTGTAATTACGTCAATAAGTCGACAACTTGCACCAACGCAAGACGTCATGAGGACGTCTTATTCTGAGGTCATCTTTACGTCTTGCAGGTCACTAAATGACGACTTTATTACGTCTTTTGGACATCTTGCAGTTCACCAAATGACGATTCTTTGACGTCTTTTGGGGGTCTAGCATATCACGTCATTTGTTACCACACTCAAGACCTCTAAAAGACGTCATGAAGCTGTCATTCACTGACCTGCAAGACGTAAAGATGACGTCAAAATAAGACGTCCTCATGATGACTTGCGTTGGTGCAAGTTGTCGTCTTATTGACGTAATTACAGGACGTAAAAAAGACGTAAACCACGACGTAAATACCACGTCATTTTTTATCACCCGCAAGACGTCTAAAAACGTCATAAAGTGGTCATTTAGTGACCTGCAAGACGTCATGAAGTTGTCATTCACTGACCTGCAAGACGTAAATATGACGTCAAAATAAGACGTCCTCATGACGTCTTGCGTTGGTGCAAGTTGTCGTCTTATTTACGTAATTACAGGACGTAAAAGAGACGTAAACTATGACTTAAATATCACGTCATTTTTTACCACCCGCAAAACCTCTAAAAGACGTCATAAAATGGTCATTTAGTGACCTGCAAGACGTGCAATAAACGTCAAAAAGTCGTCATTTGGTGATTTGCAAGACGTCCAAAAGACGTCATGAAGTCGTCATTCAGTGACCTGCAAGACGTAAAGATGACGTCAAAATAAGACGTCCTCACGATGTCTTGCGTTGGTGCAAGTTGTCGTCTTATTGACGTAATTACAGGACGTAAAATAGACGTAAACTATGACTTAAATATCACGTCATTTTTTACCACCCGCAAGACGTCTAAAAACGTCATAAAGTGGTCATTTAATGACCTGCAAGACGTCAAAAAGACGTCCAAAAGTAGTCATTTGGTGATTTGCAAGACGTCATGAAGTTGTCATTCACTGACCTGGAAGACGTAAAGATGACGTCAAAATAAGACGTCCTCATGATGTCTTGCGTTGGTGCAAGTTGTCGTCTTATTGACGTAATTACAGGACGTAAAAAAGACGTAAACCACGACGTAAATATCACGTCAATATCACGTCATTTTTGCCACTCTCTGCTATTAGGGTTATTCCTTATTTATCATAACATATACAGTTAACAACAAAATTATTCATACCCCTTGGAAAATTCTAGTTTTTTGCATTTTTCCTAAAACTGAATGGTTAAATGAAGTTACTTGCACATCATTCGAATACATTTAGTTATCATCTGCAAATGAATGCCGTATCCGGTTTCACCTCATTTACATAACAATAGAAAAGGTGAGTTATCCAAACTGGGCGATGTTCAAAATTATTCATACCCTTGGTGATTTATTGACTTTATCAATCAGTATGAATCCGATCCTTGTGATTAATGCTTGTAATTCACTTTATTTTAATACACCGTCACAAGGCTTCCGGAGGGGTCTCTGCTGGGATATCAGGCCAGTAGCTGTTCTCCAATGGCTCAATCTCCTTGAGGATGTGTCCACACATGCCTTCACCTGACCTTCAGGGAGTTCATTAGATTTCGTGTCCTACAGGTGATGCAGTTATCAACTTCATGATGACAGGACTATGATATTGAAATTTTCGGTCATTTATTCCATGCATTTTAATGAAAATTCTTTATCTACTTATGAAGCAAAGCACCATTCCTGAAGAGCCCTTCCCTTTTGCACTGCCTGTGGGAGGGTTCACCTTTATTCATTGGCCCCATTCTTAATCAGAGTGCTCAGGAAGGCCATGTTGGTGATATTAAAGTCATTGCATGACTCTAACGTCAGGTCACCATGAAAAACAGTATGTAACCTTTGAGTACCATACACATCCCACATTGACTGTTACTGTATATCAATCTTCATTATGGTATATTCTTTGTATCTTTGGTATGAAAGCTACAATCCTTGATATCAAAATGAATGTAAACCAAATTTATACCATATATGCCCTCCATGTTACCAGCTGCAGTGCACAAAATGCTACCGCTTTGACAGTGCACTGGAACATAAAGATCAGTATTTTAAGCTTCACTGGAGTACCCACTTGCAGGTGTCCATATCAAAAATGTGTCAATCAGTGTAATTGAATAAACTGATAAAATTGGCACCATCCAACCTTTAGACAACTACCATGGCCTCCCTAAACATTCTTAATAATAATGGAACAAAAGTATCAGGAAATACCTTCCCTTGACAGTGCAACAGTGAATGCCTCTAGGGAAGTCTCTCCAGGAAGAGTGCTTTGTTTCAACTTAGATTCAGAATTTGTCATTAAAATGTAAGGAATATTAACGAAAATATCAATATCATAGTCCTATCCTCTTGATGTCTAAAACTACACCACCTGCAAACACAAAATCTGCTTTAAATCCATCGAATCCCCTGAAGACCAGGTGATGGCATGTGTGGACAACATCCTCAAGGAGATTGGGCCATTGGAGACCAGGTATTGGCCTGATATCTCAGTAGAGACCTCCAGAAGCATTGTGACAGTGTGAAGAAAGTGTTACGAGCATTAATCACAAGGACTGGATTCATACTGATTGACAAAGTCAATAGATCACAAAGGGTATGAATAATTTTGAACATCACCCAGTTTGGATAATTCACCTTTTCTATTGTTATGCAAATGAGGTGAAACCAGAAACAGCATTCATTTGCAGATGATAACTAAATGTATTCAAGTGATGTGCAATTAAATTCAGTTAACCATTCATTTTTAGGAAAAATGCAAAAAACTAGAATTTTCCAAGGGGTATGAATAATTTTGTTGTTAACTGTATACGACATGACAGTATTTAGTTACTAGTTTAGCATAGACGACAATCTCCCTCGAGTAAGAAGTAGACAACACATGTCAGAAAACCAGCATTCACTTATGGGTTTTTTCTCATCTGACTATAGGTAATTATAGGATAACTTTTAAAGCATGAAATAACGGTATAAGAGCTTTCATTTCTCTTCTTATCTTCTAAAATGTCTTCTAACATTTAGTGTGTCCTCATTAACAAAGAAAATAATTCTATTTATAAATTCTCTCTCGCAACCTACAGTTGTTTCATTTTTTTCTATATACATATACAAGACATTACGAAAATATCACAAAAAATGTTGGGGGAAATTGTTTAAACTGAATGCTCAACACGCTAAATTGAATGCTCCAATATGAATTCGAATGCAAGAACGGGTTTGTTGCGTGATCATGTGACCATATATATTCGGGCAAAAGGCGCCCCCTTCGGCATTGGGCTGCAGCCACCCCCCCCCCCCCCCTTCCCCCGAGGATTTTCCAAATTCACATATTCTTCTTCGGGCAGCAAGGTGCTAGAATATCCAAAAATTTGGGAATCAAGGTTCCCAGATGGTAATATTATGTAACTTGTGTATGTAACTTCTGTACATTTTCAATACGAAAAGTTATAAGAAAAAAAAGTTTGATCGCTCGCTTCGCTCGCTCGCAAGAGCAATGGAATTTTAGTATTGGGGCAAAAGGCGCCCCCATTCGGCAATGGGCTGCAGCCCCCCCCCCCCCCCCCCCCCCACCTGAGGATTTCAAAGTTCCGATATTCGGGCATCAAGGCCAGAATATCCACATAAAGGCCAGCGAGGTTCCCAGATAATGATGTAACTTCTGTACATTTTTAAAAGTTAAAAATTATTTTTGCTCGCTCGAAAGAACAATGGAATGTTTGTAATCGGGCAAAAGGCGTCCCCATTCGGCAATAGGCTGCATCCCCCTTCCCCCGAGGATTTTCAAAATTCCGATATTCATATTCGGGCAGCAGGTGCTAGAATATCTAAATATTGGGGAATCAAGATTGCCAGATAATAATATAGGTTTTCCCGGCAAATTCCCAACATTTTCAGACAAATTACCTCATAGTTTTTATTTCCATTTTAAAAGGTGAGAACATATGTATTTAAATGTGATTTTTGTTTCGGCCACACACTGTTAAGCAGTAAATAACTCGAATTTGTTGTTCTGCAACGCCCCTCTTCCTTCATACATGCCATAATATACCAGTACGACAGAGCCCCTTCATCTTCTTCGGTACAGTCATGGCAGCACAAGTTAGATACAGGCACTCATCAGAGATGACAACAAGATAGAGAAAGACTTATAGAAGCATTTGAGGGACATAACCTTGACTACCTAGAACTGGCCGACACGTTCGGAATAAAGCGCTCAACGGCCAGATCAATTGTGGCCACATATCTCCGGACCGGGAGACGCAACAAGCTGCCAATGGGAGGCGAGCGAAACGTGAAGATTGATGACGAAATGAGAGCTCGTCTCCAAGCCACTGTAAGCAGTAACCCCTTAGTCACCCTTGAGCAATTGAAGATAGATCTACGGGCAGCTCTTCCGCAGAAGCCCCCGGTATCCGTCTCTACTATTACTAGAGCACTTGACGGAATGATCATCACGACGAAACTGGCCGAGGATGTCCCAGATGCTAGAAATTCACCGATAATCCTCGACATGCGCATGGAGTACGCACAGTGGTTTATGGCCGAGGGTGTCGTTGCACACTGTGTCTACATTGATGAGACCGGCTACAACTTCTGGACCAGACGCTCTTTTGGAAGAGCCCCACGCGGGGTCCCTGCACGTCGGGTCGTACATGGCCAACGCGGTCGGCAGTGCAATGTCACTTTTGCAGTTTCAAGTGAGATTGGGCTCGTCCACCACACTATTGCAGTGGAAACGGTGACGAGGGAAACTTTCGAGGCTTTCCTGGCTACCACCGCTCATGAATGCGAGAATGTCCCCCCCCCTGATGAGGACGTGTACCTGATTTTAGACAACGCACGTCCTCATGTAAGAGCTCAGCTACCTGGTGATGCAAGCCCAAGAATTCATTTGGAGTTTCTTCGTCCGTATTCTCCATTTCCACATGCAGGAGTGGAGAATCAACCTTGTTCAGCAGGCAGCTCGACGAAATACGGACGCAATAACGCAAGAGAAAGCCATCCGGTGGTTTAACCACACCCAGACATACCTCCCAAGATGCCTGGCCCGCCAACAAATTGATGGCTAGAACTGATCTAAGAACTGTATTCTTTATTCCTAATGATGGTTAGCATTAATGTAACACCCACCCAATGCAAATAATGAAAGACATATGAAAGAAATAATCACGATGTAAATTGAAACCTCCACACACAATACACCATTGAAAGAAAAGTTGCCAAGATGATACAGGAATAAAGAATAATCCGAAAATATGAAATATTCTGATGCTCATACAAAACAATGATGAAAGAATTGAAAAAAAGTAGAAGAATAAACGCTTAAAGACGTCTGCTAAATTGACTTAAGTACGTGTTAAATTGGATGCCTAGAAATGAATTCGAATGAACGAGCGCACTATATTTGTGATCACGTGACTACATAATTCTAAATTGAATCAACGATTTGAGAATTCATGCTTGTTTAATGAATTTCAGTTGAAAAAGTATTAATTAGAATGAGGTTAAATGTTATCTGAATGCTCCAAAAATTAATTTGAACGAATAAATAATTAAATTATAATACCGAGCGTGTCCTCTTGGCTAAATTTGGCTAAATTGAATGAATGCTCTATCAAATGGACTGACAACAATACGAAATTGGCGGGAAAACCTATATTATGTAACTTGTGCATGTAACTTCTCTACATTTTCACTACGAAAAGTATACAAAAATTTGCTCACTCGTTTCGCTTGCTCGCAAACATTTAGAAATTGAAAAGTTGATATTCGGGCAAAAGGTGTCCTATACGGCAATGAGATGCAGTCCCCACCCCCCCCCCCCCCGAGGATTTTGAAAGTTCCGATATTCGGGCAGCGAGGTTGCCAGCATATCCACATATTTGGGCAGCGAGGTTTCCAAATAATTATGTAACTTCTGTACATTTTCACTACGAAAATTAAACCAAAAAATTTGTACGCTCCCTTCGCTCGCTCGTTCGCAAAAATTATAAATTGAAAAGTTGAAATTCGGGCCAAAGTCGCCCCCTTCGGCAATGGGCTGCAGCCCCCCCCCCCCCCCCCCCCCCGAGGATATTCTTTATTCGGGCAGAGAGGGGCTGGAATATCCAATATTTGTGAAGCATTGCAAGATTCCCAGATAATGATATTATGCAACTTGTGTATGTAACTTCTGTAAATTTTCACTACGAAAGGTTTTTAAAAATTTTGCTCGCTCGCTCGCAAACATTCAAAAAATTAACAAGTTGATATTCGGGCAAAAGGCGTCCCCTACGGCAATGAGATGCAGTCCCCTCGGGGTCCGCTCGCTATTCATAAGGACCGCTATTCATTTAACACGCGTTATGAATAACGGTCCTTATGAATAGTTATGAATAGTGGTCCTTATGAATGGAGGTCCTTATGAATTTCGAGGTAATTTGTCTATGGTTTGCTCGCTATTTAGAAGGACCGCTATGCATACAGAACTGCTATTCATTTAGTCACGCGATATGGAAAGCGGTCCTTATGACTAGCGAGCTTCACCCGTCCCCCCCGGCCCCCAGGATTTTCAAAGTTCCGATATTCGGGCAACCACTACTTCGTATTCGGGAAGCGAGGTGAAAAATATATCCACATATTTGGGCAGCGAGGTTCCCAGATAATTATGTAACTTCTGTACACTTCTCACTTCGCTCGCTCGCAAACATTTAGAAATTGAAAATATTCGGGTAAAAGGCGTCAGCCCCTCCTTGCGAAAATGGGCCCGTATGATCAAGATCTCTACATCTGCAGCATTTTTTGCGGCAAATTTGGGTGTCACCCCCCCCCCCCCCCCCCATTCAAAATGTTCTAGCGACGCCCCTGACTGGAAGAAAATCACCCCTAGTGAAAGTTCTTGAGACTGACACAAATGTACAGCCTTTGGAACAAATCCCTTAAAGTCCAAGTACGGACATGGGCACCAGTGTCATCGTGTATGCCATGTTTTGCATTCGAAAGTGGTCAGAGGTGGTCATTTGAAAAGGACACACCATTTCTAAATAAGGCTAACCACTACAGACGACTGCTAGCTACAAGCCTACCGAGTAATGCCAGGAGTATTCATTTCTGTTGTGATAGATATGATGCCAACAGTCTGAAGTCAGCTGAACGTCAAAGAAGGGGATCTAAAGGGAAGGTCTTTGCAGTAAGTGATCACTATGGAGCTCCAGATCCAAAATCCTTCTTCAGTTTGTCTCAAAATGAAGCAGCCTTGCTTCACTACATGTGTCAAAAGTGAGTGGCTCATGAAGAAAAAAGCCCAAAGCTTGGAGTATTGAAGTTGTACCTAGCAGGTGGCTTCAAAGTTCCAAGATGTAAAATATCCATTAGTGTTGACTAATGGATATGTTTTTTTCAGTCCCAGAACTCCAATCGACACACGAGGAAGCAGACACAAGGCTTCTTCTACACGCAATACATGCCACCAAGAATGAATGCAGAGGTCACCGAGATTGTCGAGAAACATGCTGCCTTAGATGACATTGAAACAAGAGATTCCGAGTTAGAAACAGAAGAATAATTGAGGTACTTTAATGTTCAGTCAAAATTGAAGATGTACCATTTCTATTATGAGGGTGTGTAAAGGATATTGAATCATGTCAGCATAATTTATGTGCTCATTCTGGGGAAAAGGTGACAGGTTTTTTTTTTTTTTTTGTTGTTGTTGTTGTTGTTGTTGTTTTTTTTTTTGGGGGGGGGGGGGATTCATTGTGTAACTGCAATGTGATTTTAATTTATTTTGATGTCATTCTTTTGGCGCTAAGAATATTTTTTTTGTACTGATTTAACAATATAGTATATGGCAAGTTGAAAGGTTACTTAAAATTTTCTGTAGAATCTGATTTTTTGTGCTATATCCCCTATTTTGGGGGTGCTGAACATGAATTTACTTGTTGCCATTTTTCTAAATGACGTCTTCGGCCGTTGCCATGGCAACGAAATATTTTCTAAAAAATAACATATATCTCTTAAAAAACAACATAAAAATATAATGTTAGTGATGTAGTGTATCAATTTCAAGCTACCCGTTTGATTAAAATCAAAATCTCAGTTGTCAAAGGGCATGGTTACGCTCAAAAAGGGCTGTTGCTATGGTAACGCTATGGTTGCTATGGTTGTTCAGAAAATAGCATAGTTCTGTAAATAAAAATCATAAACACAATACAAGTGTATAAATATATCTATTTCATGCCAAAACTTTGATTTCCATCAAAGTCTAGGTCGTGCAAAGTCATATTTATGCCACAACATGGTCGTTGCTATGGCAACGACATGGAAGAAATTGTTTTTTAAAGAAAAAATATAGCTTTTTTGTATCAAAACAAAATGAAAACATAATAAAAATGTCTAAGTACACATACTTTCCATTTTCAAATTCTTTTAGGTCTAGATGAAGATTTTCAGGTAACAGTCATGCCTGATTTGACAGTTGCTATGGCAACAAAATGATGCAAAAGTTAAAGTAGGTATGAATGGCTTATGAAATCAATAACAAAAGTGTATAGGCTAATATACCCAAAACGTACCCCATCCTCTTAGACACAGTTTCATCCATTCTGTTATTTTTGGTTACCCAGATGAATCAGTCATCATTATGTGCCTATTTGCCATCAATTTGGTGGTGGATGAAAGTGCTAAAGACGTTGCCATGGTAACAAATTACTTCTCAGATAATAACATATTTTTCATAAATATAAATACATACAACATAAATGCATGTCGTTAATGTCTCAGAATCTCTCTTTCAAGCTGCACATTACCTTGCAGTTAACATCTGGCTTATCAAAGGTCATGGTTATGCTCCAAATTGGCCGTTGCCATGGTAATATCTGAATTTCTAGAAAATGCCATATATTTGTGATGCAACAACGTATAAACATAACAAGTGTCTTCGTTTGTCCGTTTCATGCTCCAAATTTGATTGCCATCAAAATTTTGGTCATGCAAAGTCTTGCAACAATGTATTTATACCATAATATGGTCGTTACTATGGCAACGACCAGGTTGAGACTGATATTTTGAGGAAAAATATGGTATTTCTCTATCTTAACACTAACACAAAAAACATTGTCTAAGAAAGTAGTAAAAATCTCACGAATTTCCAACTCTCCAATTATTTTCAATAAAGATATATTTTTGATATATTTTTAAGGTAACAGTCATGTCTGAAAGAATAGTTTCTATGACAACACATTGATGTGAAAAAAAAATAAAAGAAAGTATGCTCGACTTATGAAATCAATAATAAAAGTGCATGGGCTAATATGTAGAAAGTGTACTCCCACCCGTGACACAGTTTTCTCTAATGGGATCTACCAACAGACTCTTTGTCATAATCTTCCCTGATTGCTGTTAAACTGGTGGTGAGTGATAAATCCAAACATTCCATGGTAATCGATCAGTTAAATTTTGAAATTTTGAAAGAAAAATATATAGCCTTTACATACATGTATATCTAAATATAACATACATAAAAGCATAATACAAGTGTCCAAGAATATATCAAATGTAGTTATATTCATTAAATTGTTAGTTATTCATAGGCAGCTTTATGGCAAAACATGGCCGTTGCTATGGCAACGTCCTGATATGACATTATTATCCCGCCGCTGCAACCATGACATCATTGAACGACTACCAGCCACAATTCAACCGTTTATTTGATCATACTTACACTAACAAGATACTGGCCAAAAGGGGCGAAGGTCATACTCCAACGAATAAACGCAATCCTCCCTCAAAAGGACATCAAACTCAATGGTGATAGTAAACAAATACACTGAAAACAAACGGAGTACATCTACTGCAATACTACCCTGTCGTATTAGACACCTTTTTCCTTTATCTTCTTCTATAAGCCTATTAGCCTTTTGTAGCTATCATCTGCCCGTTTGTTATGAAAATATCCATGAATTGAACAGCCTGCCTACATGTAGATAGTGTGGGCTTCAAAGGAGGTTCTTTTGATATGATTGATGTGATATGATTGTATTTATTTATTACTTACTAATAACAAGAGGCAATACATTTCAATATTTACAATATTTATAGCAATTTGAAAACATTAAATACGTAGATCGTGGTTAAAAACAACAAAAAAAAAAAGAATGGTAAAATGAAATCAGTTTCCGATGCCAGTTTTGAAAATATCTGGGCAAACGCAAATAATGCCAACAAATTCTTTTTCTGAAACTCCAGCTTCAACCTCCCTTGAAAATAGCAGACAACTCTGCCTCTAATGTCTGAGTAGATGTCACACAGCCCTGCATGCAGCGGTTGTTACTCTGATCTTCGAAGACTGCATTCTCAGATGCTTACATGAACCTGGAGGTCTGGAGGCACCTTATGAGGTCTCCAATTCTGCTCTTACCTAGCTAAATGCATATAAACTAGATCTAGATCAAGTCAGGCCCAGAAGGAGACCAGATCTACCAGTTCCTCTAGCAGTTTTCCTCCTGTGTTCATTGATACTAAGGTTTAACACTTTGTAGAACTCAGTTGTGACCTTGAAAGGGCACCTATTAGTTGCAGATAAGACCTTGCTAGCTGGAACATGCAATAATCATCCTCTAGGCCATTTCAATAATCTGCAGGAACTGAAAAGCCTCTATTGATGGGCAAGATCTACAAGTTCATATCCTACAACATGCATTAAGATGTTACATAGGAGAGGCAGGAGGATAAAATTTTGAAGCAGCCAATATTACGTTTATACCCATTAATTTTGTAGACCTAGCACGCATACTTTTAACTCCCCCTTTTTTGCAGCTGAACGTTGTTCGGCAACAGTCCAGATTCAGCTACAAATCCATTACCAAATGTTGTCAATTATTCAAAAATAATCTTGTTACACATTCTCTTTGTCTATCACAGGTTTGTTATAGCAATGACCCTTGTCTGGCATAACCACGGCCTTTATCGACTGGGAATCTTGCAGAAAAGCACATTTAACGTTAGACCCTGATTTTCCATTTTCATGATGTCAGCCAGAAAGTGTATGTTTTTTTTTAATTCCAATATTCAACACCCATCATCTGTTTAATGCCAAACAGTTATATCATAACAGCTGAGACCTGGGTAATTAACCCTTTGTACTGGGGGGGGGGGGGGGGGGCTCTGCATTTCACGCCACCCCACTGCATTTAACGCCACGCCATTTTCTGAGTTTTTCTTTCAAGTCTTCCACATCTTGTGACATCATGTTTTAAAAATCGGTCATACCGTTACCAAGTTACATGACCTTTTGTGACCTCATGTCAGCCCGAAAATGGAGAATTTCTGAGTTTTGTGTACAAAACGAATGGGGAATGCCTTCCTCATGTTCCTACTTTATCAACTATAGTTTCTTCACTTCACCACTGCAGTAACAGAAGCGGGAGAGGCCTTGGTGCTGAAGAGGAAGAGGAAGATGACAGATGACTACTCTGAAGATCCCAGAGTGTGTGCAGCCAGAGAACACCTAAGAGCTGCTATGGACGAGTTCTGTGCTGATCCTTCGGAGAGAAGAAGAAGTGTGTTGAGGATAGGAAGGAAGAACTCGTGCCAACTACACTAAAGCTAGGGAGGAGTGTTTGCTGATTGAGAAGATCAGGAGAGTTGAGAGAGCAGCAGACAGTTGTAAGAGCATAGGGAGTTGGACGATCATCAACGAGATCACGGGGAGGAAGAGAGGGAGTTCGAGTCAGATCAAAGAACAGGCCTTGAGTAGGAAGGGGAAGTGGCTGGACCTTTTTAAGACCTTACTACATGTAGGACAAACCCCTCCCACATATCAGAACACCAGGGTGATCAGGCAGCTATTCAAAGAAATGGATATCGAGACAGGCCCTTTTCCAGTGAAGAGCTTAAGAGAGCCAGCGGGAGGAATCAAGGAGGGTAAGGGGTATGGATATGATGGAGTGCGCAGGAGGTGATGAAGAGATGTGATTTTAGTGATATCAGCCTGGAGTTCTGTAATCAGGCACTTGAGAAGAGTGTTTTCCCAGATCAATGGAGGATAAGTAACACTGTCCCAGTACCAAAGAAAGGTGACCTCACTAACACCAACAACTACAGGGGCATCTCACTAACGTTACTTGCATTGCTGCAAAGACCCTCAACAGGATGATTCTGAACCGAATCCAGCCAGAGATTGAGAAGCAGCTCAGAGACAGCCAGAATGGCTTTAGAGAGGGAAGATCCGCCACTAGTCAGGAGCATTCTTGAGGGTGCCAGAGCAAAGAGCCTCCCTGCTGTCATGGTGTTCAATGACTTTAGAAAAGCCTTTGCTTCAGTAGACTTGCTGCAAAGACCCTCAACAGGATGACTGAAACTGCCTGATGAACATCGTATGGGCTTATGGAATCCCCAAGAAGATGGACCTGATATCCCTGCTGTACACAAACACCAAAGCCCAGGTTATCACACCCGATGGGCTGACAGAGTTCGAGATAGAGACTGGAGTACTCCAGGGTGATATATTAGCTCCATATCTTTTTGTGATCGTAATTGACCCTGGCACTGGAGAAACACCATGACTCTGGCTTCACTGTAACTCCGCCTTGGAGCAGGAGTGTTAAGGCTAAGAAGATATCAGATGCTGAGTTTGCTGACGACATAGTTCTGTTGGCAAACACAGTAAAGGAGGCAGAGGAGTTACTGGGAGAGGTGGAGGAGGTATCTATGAATGTAGGACTGCGGATAAATGAGAGCAAGACTATCTGCTGGAGAACGTCTTGGAGCCAGAGGGAATCGTGAGTGCTGGTGGGAAGCCAATTGAATTGGTGGATGACTTCCTGTACTTGGGAGCAAAGATCAGGAACACAGAGGATGACGTTGTGGATAGGGTGAAGAACGCCTGGGCAGCATGCTACAGCTTGAAGTCGGTATTGGAATCAGACCTCCGTAAAGTCCTAAAGATAAGTCTCTTCACAGCTACGGTGGAGTATGTTTTGTTGTATGGGTCAGAGACCTGGACCCTTACAAAGAGACTTACTCAGATGGTTGATGGGTGCTACACTAGAATGTTAAAGGATGGCTCTGAACGTCAACCAATTCACAACAAGATTGGGGAACTAGGAGCTGTAGGGAAACCTTCCAAAGGTCAGCTCCAAAGTAACCCAGAGGAGATTGAAGCTTTCAGGGCATGATCAAAGGCATCCAGAGCTCACACTACACTGAGTGGTCCTGTGGAAACCCCTTCATGGAGAAGCAAGAAGAGGGAGACATAGGAGGACATTCGATTCATTAACGATGGACACTGGTCTCCAGGAGACGCGAGACATCGCTGAACTTATGAATGACAAAGGTTGCTGGAAAGAACTTATCCATGGATCTCGGAAATTCTACCTGACTTGATTGATTATTCCATTACAAATACATGCTTTTCTGAATATTCAGACGTTACCATAGCAACGGCCATTTTTTAGCATAACCATGAACTGGGATAATTCAGATGTTAATTGCGGCCTAACTAGTAGCTGGAAGAGATGTTCTTAGATATTAACTTTATGCCTTCCACCATCTCTTGTTTATGGCAAAGAGGCAGATAATGATATTGATGGCCGAGACAACTAGGTAATAAGAAAGAACAGAGTGAGGAAAAAAAAATATGTCCAAGGGGAGGGGGTAGATTTTAGGTATGTTAACAAATGCACTGAAATTAATTTCATAAGCTACGCATACCTACTTTAACTTTTGCATCATTTGTTGCCATAGCATGACTATTACCTCAAAATCTACATCTAGACTGAAAAGAATCAGAAAGTGGACAGTATGTGTACTTAGGCATTTCTTATTATGTTGTATGTTTTGTTTTGATACAGAAATGCTATATTTTTTCTTAAAATACCAATTTCAACCATATTGTTGCCATAGCAACGACCATGTTGTGGCACATATATGACTTTGCAAGACCAATATTTTGATGGAAATCAAAGTTTTGGCATGAAATAGATATATTTAAACACTTCTATTATGTTTTTATGTTTTTATTGCAGAAATATGCTATTTTCTGAAAAAATTAGGCGTTACCATAGCAACGGCCCTTTTTGAGCATAACATGACCTTTGACAACTGTGATTTTGATTTTAATTGAACGGGTAGCCTGAAATTGATACACTTCATCACTAACATTATATTTTTATGTTGTTTGTTAAGAGATATATGTTATTTTTTAGAAAATATTTCGTTACCATGGCAACGGCCGAAGATGTCATTTAGAAAAATGGCAACAAGTAAATTCATGTTCAGCACCCCCAAAATAGGGGATATAGCACAAAAAATCAGATTCTACAGAAAATTTTAAGTATCCCTTAAAATTGTGACGAAGAGCCGTGTACTAATAGATGAGAACTTGCAAACCCTTCTAAATTTCATAAATTTTGTTTGCCACTTCCTCATGCGGTCACGATTCAGCTGGCATTTGTCATTTTTTTGTTGGGGGGGGGGGGGGCAATTTGACAGTGTGAAATTAAATCATGTAAAATTTCATACCATCAAAAAGATCATGAAATTTTCAATCTGTCAATATAAAGGAGAAGTTTTTTACATGAAGCGTCAAGACAATCAGGTCTCGAAAGCCCCAAATTCACACTGCTGTGTGTATCATTTCTTAACTAAATGGACTATGGCAAAAAACAAAAACAAAAACAAAATGAAAAATGTATTATTTTTTAACTCTTTTTTTTTGCAGTAATTAACTGGTGTTTGTAATGAAATATCATATTTCTGTCACTTAGAGGGTTATTACTTTTGAAATCCAGAAAGAACATTCAATATCATTATGAAATAAGTGAGTGGATCTCTTTTTCTCTAGACTTCCTAATATTACTTGATAAAATGTCCGAATGACTCTATATTAAAGTCTGTTTTGGTAATTATATATACCTGTACTTGGTGCCTTTTCGCGATTACAGCATTATAACTCCGTTTCTAGTGACTTACATTCAAAACTATAGTTATTCATGTTTCAAATTTAATTTTCTTTGATTCGAGTACAAATATGACATACCTTGAACAATTTTCAAAATTCAACAGTTGTCGCTATGTCAGGCAGCCATTTATAGCCCTTGAGCAGGAGAGTAGTCCACCCTAGAGGTGTTTATTAGACCCCACTGGACAAATTAAAGCCTATGTAGCTTTTTTATATCTTGCCATGTAAGGTAAAGCTTTTATGTCCCCTGGGTAAAGGGTTACTTTTTCTCTTCTACCATCTTTTTTTTCCTATTATATATACCTTTTGTTTTCATGTCCTTTTGTAAATAGTGCTATGTTTCAACAGGTTTGTGTTAATGTCATGATTAGTCATTTGTTATTTCATTTTTTTCAAATGTATTTATTTATTTATTTATTTCATTATTATTATTTATCATTATTATTGTACTTGTATTATGGTCATGCATATATTTGCCTTCTTATTATGTTATTGTTTACTTAAACTTATTCTTATTACATTCTTATATAATGTAATGCCATGAACCGTGCAGAAATAAATAAATAAATATATTTCGGCTAAAGTTATACTACATGAAATACTGTACATATATTTGATATAAATCCATATCCACAAATAAACTACTTTTATCATTATTATTATCATTATTACTTAAACCGCGCTTTTCCAATTTGGCCTAAAGCGCTTGCAATGAATTCAAACATTTAAAATATCCTTGCAGTAAAAAAAAAAAAAAAAAAAAAATAGCGTTACAACTACCAACTTCCAAAGAGATGTGTTTTCAAGGCCTTTTTGAAGGCATTGACTTACTAAACTAATGTTTTAGCAGAATTCAATTATCCTGTTGAAAATGAGTATAATTTAATATATTTTTATTGATCCTGAAGATGTTCATCATCGCGGTAGAATCCAATAGTAGAGAAATATCCAGTTGGCTGCTGCTCAACTTTGTCAAGTGATGGAGACGCCGTGTGTGTGTGTGTGTAATTGGGTTTTACAGACGTGTATCAATCAGATATGATTATTTACGTCTGGGACCGACCTTTAACGTCACCATCCGAAAGACGTGACTCAGTCTCGACTGGTAGCTGGATTACAGGCGCACGCCACAACGCCACAACGCTTGTTTTTTTGTTTTGCTTTGTTTTGAGGCCTGTCTCAGTCAAATATGACTATTTAAGCCTTTAACCTTGGATTTGGATTTGGATCTGGATTCATTAACAAGGTTTATATAAAAAAATCTATGATATTATGTAATTATCTTTTTATAAATTAATTCGTAATGGGCTCTAATAATAATAATTACAACTTATCAAAAAGAGAAATCAATGTTGGCCTGTTTTGGGCCAGATCACGACTACAACTCAACGAGTCAACCAACAAAATTGATCACAAACTCCTACACAGGAGTAGTATAGTGGATCAAAATTTTAAAATACCAAGTTTAAAATGCTCAGGTCATTTGACATTTTGACACATGTATATTTTGGAGTGCACCCCAACATACTCAATCTGGTAATATGATTACCAGAAGATTTTTTTTTTTTCTATTTCCTCAAGTATAAAATTTGGGTACCTACCACAACAAAACAAAGAAAAAACTATTAGTTAATATTCATATATTGTATAATAATCAAGAGCAGCATATTTTCTTCATCTCACTTTCTTCATGAACATGAGAAAAACAAATTTGCAGAATGTTTGAAGATAAGTACTAAGGTTTTGTCATTAATTATATTAAAAGTCCACTTGATGAGACTTCCTCGAATACTATGCATGCATCTGGCAATCAAGATCAATGTGTATACATTTGCATAATGCAAACTAAATGAGTTGATGTTGTACGTACCGTGCATGTACCTTTATTCAAAGTAATCTCTGTCAACACCCAACAGGACTTAAAAGTTACTATATATGCATAGAGACATTAAGAAGAGTCAGAACAGACATTGGACAGAGATCATGCAACCATCAGACCAAATCCCTACAGACTGATCACTCAAAAATATTTGCCAATCAGGACAATGTAATGTGTTGGGTCTATAGTCGGTCTGGTATCTTTAGTATGACCGGGGTATAGAGGTGGTAAACCAACAAAACTTTTATTATATTTTAGAATACAACATGCAGTCTAAAAGATGTGGACGTATGATCAAGGCAACGCGTGTGTGTGTAATTGGGTTTTTACAGACGTGTATCAATCAGATGTGATTATTTACGTCTGGGGACCGACCTTTAACGTCACCATCCGAAAGACGTGACTCAGTCTCGAACCTGGGTCCGCTGAATCAGTTTATAACTTCCACTGTTAGCTGGATTACAGGCGCACGCCACAACGCCGTGTGTGTATGTGTGTAATTGGGTTTTTACAGACGTGTATCAATCAGATATGATTATTTACGTCTGGGGCCGACCTTTATTCGGAAGAGCGCCTTGTATGCTCAGGAAAACCCAATTATTATTTATTAATCGTTACGTGTACGGTCAAAATTTATACTCACATTATTCGGATGTCAAACGTATAGCGAGGAAAGGCAACGACACAACTTCCCAGAGGTACAAACAGCACTTCAGAGTAATGGCAAGTGAAATCACTGTATGAAATAAAACAAATATCGAATGGCTATATATGTTGAGAGATTGATTATTCAGTTAAAAGAATAAATTTCTCATTCATGTGCTTTAACTTCTGTTTAGGAAATTCATTTAACACCTGTCGAGGGCTGATGATGATATTTTGGTAAATCATAGAGGTAGTCGTTCTGATTAAACATTCCCTTTAACATCCTTGCAATAAAATGATAAGACAAACGTACGTCTGCATTCTCTTCGACAAAAACATAAACTTGTTTATCGTTTACTCGATTCTTATTAGTAATATATATTGTTTTACTTCCGTGTATAAAACCAATGTTTTTAAACCGGTACTCTATCAAAACGAATCGTAAAGCTCACCTAATCTACATACAGGATGCTGTTCTAACCTCCATAATGGTTTGAAAGAAATTTGACCACCTTCGATAATCAAAACTTCTTTGAAGAAGAACTGTCAAGATCAAGATCGCGTCTTGGTGTATACCATCCCACGTCAAACCACTGCGCACTTGGCACTGATTAACGTTACAATTTCAATGACAATTGTCACGCATGCATGCATACAGTACAGAAATATGGCAGCTCGGGGGGAAAATTGTACCAGTGCCACATGAAAGCAGTAGTATTGACAAAAGATAAGCACCACTGCTCTTTGTGAATAGATTGATATAAATGTGAATAATATTATCAGTCTTACACCTGATCAATGTGTTCGCATTACTCATGATGTAAAGATAATCTTGTTTATCAATTTGCTCTGCATTGTCCTCATTTGACTGTATTCATCAGATTTTGTAAGCACACTATAGATTAAACCTACCTTAAAGGTGTTACTCGGAGATGTACAAATCAAAATGCAATAAATTTGGTATCAACAGAAAGGGGAAGATGCCCTAAAACATTTCATCAACATTCGAAATCCATAGGTTTTCATAAATTAATATTATTCTGTTTCAAATGTGGGCCAAAATATTCGCATACTTTCGCCCCCCCCCCCCCCCCCCCCGAGCAGTTTCTTTTTCAACCTTGGAAATGTGACGTAATACTCGGGACACACTTGCTTGCTTCTAGCTAGCTCACGATCACGTCAATACAGCGCGCGCACATAACGTTCACGGTTCGAGGTAAGCTACTGATTTCTTCCAATCTTTGAAAATCTTGTGAAATGTCTGATTTTGGCCCTGATTCAGATGTTAGAACCTGCAATCACACCGTCATTCCATCAATCACTGGGTGAATCACTGCAGCAGCCACACACACATTCATACAGCTACAGTACAGTCAAGTCGTATACCGTAAGCTAGCTGTCCCGAGAATGACGTCATTTTTCTAGTGCAAGAATTCTCGCTTTCGTGGCTCATCTGAGACCCTGTCAGGGGTCTTGACAAAAAGTCCTGATAATCTTTTTGAACAAGCTTACATCTCTAAAATTTAATTCCATCGTATTTTTTTTTTTTTTTTGGGGGGGGGGGGGGGATTAGCTTTCCAAAAATGTATAATTTGTCCTATTTCTTATTTTATGGGACATTTCTCCGGTTATCTGCTTTATTAGTCCACTGACGGTTGTGCGTGGAGTGTTAACATAATTATTGTTTATAAAAATATCATTTTTATACTCATTAAAAAAAAACGGTAAAAACCCTATTGAACTATTGATGTGAGTGGATAATGATTTTCTATCAGTTTGGAGGATTGAAAAAACAACCCAACAACAACTGAAGAAATACACAAATAAGTGGTGTCTACATACATGTAAAATACACCACAGCATATTTACACAAAGTAACATTTGGGAAAAGTCAAGGTTCAAAGCAAATTCAGCATTTTTCTCTCGTCCCCTAAGTTCTGACCCATTGATTTTGGTGGTACAAACCATCCTATGTACACATAAATACATTTACTTGGTTACAGATTAATGTTAATATAATATTAATTTTTCAAATTTATCGCATCCAAAATGAAGGTCATACACACTCTCTCACTCTCTCTCTTTCTTTCTCTTTCTCTCTGTCTGTCTTTGTTTCTGTCTCTGTCTATATCTCTGTTTCTCTCATTTCTTTCTTTCTTTCGCCCCTCCTACTCTGTCTCTTTCTGTCTCTCATTTTCTCGTATCCGGACAACTAGCCCTGACGATTACCCCCAAGGACAATTACTCCCAGGACAATTAATCCCATTGACCACGGAAAGTTACCAAAATTAACGACTGGTACCTCCTCCTCCATTATATCAAGAGAAGAATGGCGCTACACTCTAAAAAGTGAAGTGCTGAAACGAGAATGCTAATTGGAAGTTTGCACTTGACAGGCTATTTCTAGCACCTCACGTGCCATTTGTATAAAACATTAGTACACAATGAAACGAACGCGCTGTACATGGCCAACGATTACATTAATATTTTACAAAAATATATGAGCATCAAGGCAGAATAGTAAATATTTGGTCATAAATTTAGATAAGTAATTAATCAAATTAGATTTTCTAGTACCTATTTCTTCATAGCTTATTTAGTTTTGTGTAGCACGAAGGAATACCACCAAACGAAAAATACATTCACCCTCTTTTTGTTCGTACTATTTTATGGTAAAAAGAAAGAAGAAACAAATAGTTAAGAAGAATAAAGAATTCATGGCTGTTGTATTAGCGATTTCAATTAATTTGAAATAACTCTTTTAAAGCAGGGAATTACTCGACATACTATATAATTATATTATTTTCTATTCATGGGTGTTGCACTGCCTCCTTTTGGACAATTAAGATTTCGGCATCTTTTGATAGCATAACTATAACCATAAACACTAGAACTAGATATTTAACAGAAGTAAAATAATAAATATACCAGTTGACATGCATTCAAAGTCGTCGCTGTTCGCCGTATTTTTCATGTATTAATTTGGCTTCTAGCATATGCATAAACCAAACAGTAGAGGGGGGTATTCAACAACCGCGATCTCAAAAACTATCCAACAATGTCAGTGCGGGCTATTACGGCGATCCACCTGCTAAACGAGATAAATAGAACTTCCGCCGCATCGCTCAGTCGGCGTGTTGAGAACAAAGCCGCTCCGCAGGCGCGCCGAATCAATCGGCGCCGCCGAGGGCCCGCCGATGTAAAAACTTTCCGTAAGAAGCCTAACGTCACCATCCGAAAGACGTGACTCAGTCTCGAACCTGGGTCCGCTGAATCAGTTTATAACTTAGCTGGATTACAGGCGCACGCCACAACGCCCACAACGCCTAGTGCGGGGACGCAGGTTATAGCGTGGTTGCGGACTTGGGTGACGACACTCCGGGGCCGGGCCGGGTGAAACTTGAAGAGCGCCGCCCTGTGTCGGACGACTTGCGGACGTCGGGGAATTCAATGCCTGGGAGCGGGCGGAGAGTGTCGGCCGGCTGCTGGGTTGTGTTCCGCTGGGCAGGAGCTGAGTTGTAGCGGGAAGCCTGGTGTTGTTTGATGCAGCGCATCCATGAATCGGAAATTCCGAAGCCCACGTCGCGGTTGATGTTGTTGGCGTGTAGTCGGATCTGGATAGCCTCCTTCACCCGTCGGGTGTGCCAGTGTTTTGCTGAGTCAATGTATTTGATGCCAGACCAATCAGGTTGATGTTGTTGTTCCCATGCATGCTCAGCTACGGCTGAGAGTTCGGTGTTCCTCTGTCTGACGTCCCGTTTGTGTTCTGCTATTCTTTCCCCTACTGGTCTGCCTGTTTCCCCATTCGCTGCCAAGGCAGAACGAAGATGGCGCTGTTCCAAGGAAGTGTCTGTCGGATGTGAGATGATCTTTTCTGCTCTGTCGTAGAGGCATCTGACCACCCCTCGTTTGGCAGTGGGTGGATGATGAGAATCGAACTGTAAGTACTGATCGGTGTGTGTGTGGGCTTCCCGTAAATTGTTGTCCTGAGAGTGCCATCTGTTCCCCTGTGTACCTTGGTGTCCAGGAATGCTATAGATCCGTCAGCTTCACGCTCGGAGGTGAATTTGATAGTAGGTTCTCTTCCGTTCATGAACCTAAGGAGATCATCGGCGCTGGATTTGTTGGTGATGATGAAAGTGTCATCCACATATCGTTTCCAGACCTTTGGTTTGCATTCTCCTGGGCAGTTGCTTAGAGCTTCATCCTCAAAGGCTTCCATGTACATGTTGGCGACTGTGGCCGACACGGGGCTGCCCATCGCGGCGCCGTCCGTCTGATCGTAGGACTTGCCGTTGTACAGGAAGTACGTAGACCTCAGGACAAAGTTAAGGAGCGTGGTGACCCCAATGCATTCATCAAGAAATCCTACAAGCCCGAAAGAGCGTATCACCCTAGAAGACAAGGAGTTCACTTCCACCATAGTTCTGCCTTACGTCTCTACAATAGCCCACCAACTGCGCCGTCGGTTAGAGAAACACAACATCCGCGTCGTCTTCAAATCCGACACTACCCTTAGGAATCAACTCGTTCGAGCCAAGGACCGGTACCATCACTCAGAAAAGACAGGTGGTATACCAGATACCATGTAAAGACTGCAACACATCATACATTGGGGAGACAGACCAGTAGGGGAATTAATAGCAGAACACAAACGGGACGTCAGACAGAGGAACATCGAACTCTCAGCCGTAGCTGAGCCCCCAGCTGATGCATGGGAACAACAACATCAACCTGATTGGTCTGGCATCAAATACATTGACTCAGCAAAACACTGGCACACCCGACGGGTGAAGGAGGCTATCCAGATCCGACTACACGCCAACAACATCAACCGCGACGTGGGCTTCGGAATTTCCGATTCATGGATGCGCTGCATCAAACAACACCAGGCTTCCCGCTACAACTCAGCTCCTGCCCAGCGGAACACAACCCAGCAGCCGGCCGACACTCTCCGCCCGCTCCCAGGCATTGAATTCCCCGACGTCCGCAAATCGTCCGACACAGGGCGGCGCTCTTCAAGTTTCACCCGACCCGGCCCGCTAAATTTTTTTTCCCACGAACTTTTTGTCCCTGTCCTCCCTGGCGCATGCGCACCTGATCCTTTCCGATCTAAATCAATTTCGCAATCATAGAGTTTATTCCGTAAGCGATATAATGACGGTTACTCTCAGCGTCTTGCTGTGGCGAGATGTATTAGCCCTCGGACATTTAACCTGAGGTATGTGGGTTCGACTCTCAGTTTGGACATCACAAAAATAACGTCTTGTATTTTTGTTGCTAAAAGTAGGATGAAACTTTGAAACCCCATCCAACTCCAAGCATTGTAGGGCTATTTCAAAGTTGCACATTGAAATAGCGTCAGGGACGATAGTGACAAAATTTCGTGGGAAAAAAAATCACCACTATTTATCCAGAAATTGCCATGCGGATGAGAAATAGTGGTTTGAAATCTGGAATTCAAGTGCTTCAAAACCCTGAAGTTACATCGCGAATAAGAGCCTTCGAGCGGATGACGTCATATTATGTAGCGATCGATCGCGAGCCTGTGATCTTTCTGCACACAGTAGGCGATGTCAATACGGAATGGTACGTAACTCGATGAGACTTTGTGTCTTATTTTACTAATTAAAATGATTATTTTAATTAAAACTGAATAGAATAGATATGAATGGGGATTAATCGTCGTTCCATTTAATTTTGGGGCTGTTATGAGTTGATTATGCTCTTCACGTGCATGTCTCGCACAATAATGAGTGCATTGCTTGTGTTAGGTTTTAACTTTGTCATGTTTGTTAAACTTTAGATTTGGTTTAGTCTAGATTTAGCAAAATTATAGCCATCAAAATGCGAAAGGAATCATTCTTACCATATATCAACACGAGATTCTAAGATTCTTTGTAAAATATTTATTGCAGGAATCTTGAAATTGCATTTTCGGATGCATGGACTGCATACGTGGCTGGCCTGCATCAGGGCTATCATAGCATGTCTATGCCGCCCGCGCTGCGGGTAGCCTACCTACCGGGAGCTGCCGCGAACGCTAGGTTAGTAGGTATACTAAAGCTATGGCCGGAGTTGTCGAAGTTGACAGTCGACGATGTCCTCGCGTTAAACTTATTGACCCTACAGCCAAGCTCAAAATATTGGTTCATTTTGAAGAAATTAATACTTTATATATAAATCACAAATGGCCAAATTCGTTAAGCCCAGTCGCCATTTATATCCGCCAGATCAAGTGAAAATTTAGTCAAGTTTCTTGCTTTATTTTGTGATAGTAGGCCTAGTAGTAGTACTGAACGTCGATCAAATTTAGTCTAGCTCTAGGTGAGCATGGTGAGAGAGTTTGCTGATTCTAAACTTCCATTCTGCTATAGTTTCAGATCATTATTGAAATCATCAACAAGAAATCACAAAACTCACCAATCTTCTACATTTCCATGCATTCTGTTGTCACGGTTTTGCAAATCTCTATCTTAGTCCTACATTTTCTCCCGGTCCTCCTCGATCTTGGCAGTGGCTCATACTCCCACGCTACTACCCCTAACCTTGCCCCTTCACATGCGGCAGCATCTCCGTCTTCATCACCGGCCAGATCACTATTGTCCTCGTCACTGTCACTACTGCCGCTGCCAGAACTCGATTCACTTTCATAGTTTCCCTCATCTTCTCCACTTGTATACTTCCTCACCATCCTCTACCTCCTCGTATTCACAGTCCATCAGCAAATCATCCTTATCTTCTTCGATCACAACTGACGCCATGACAACTCAAAACTTTTGTAAAGAAACTTTATTATGCAGCGTTCAATGGACTTCTCCCCGCTCAACTTGTGTTGTTTATATACAAATACATGCACGATTGCGTCGTGGCCTTCTAGTACTAAGTTCAAGTTCTAGCGGGTCTTCATAACATGACGTCATAGCGCTTGCGATTTATTTCGGACCGGCTCACCGTACCCGTAAATGGCGGGGAGGCTGAAAATTATTTTTGGTTTTGCTTATTGTCCAATTACGAAATGTCTCATTGGTCTTAATCATATATTTTTGTATTCTACGTCTAATAAGCTTTCCATTGATATATAGTTGTTCAATCACCGGACCAGGTCTTTAAGGTAATGTTGTAATCTCGTACATCTACTGAGTAGCAGTTGTCTGACCACCCGTCATATTTTCTGCTCTCTAAAATTACATTACACATTTCCCAAATATTTTTTTTTTTTCAGTATTTATTTCCAATTCATAAAAATGAACAAAGTCATATACAGACAAATAAAAAGGAGAATTAAAACATGTCAATAAAAACATGAACAAAGCAATCAAAAGTAATAGAAAAAGTAGAGTTGTTACATGGTTGAACATAAATGAATGGAAAAGGGGCATGCACTAAAAAGCCAAGAAAAGGCTTGTATGAACGCACATGCCCAACGTGGATTGATGATTAAAATAATATTGCTACCATGGATGCGGTAATTAAGTACAGTACCAAGTAATAATAATTTAAACAAAAACTAAAATACAATAAACCGAGAAAGTAAAACAGGACAAAATATATAAACACACAACATACATATAGCTCATCCTAACATAAATTAATAATTGCTAAGTAATTTCTTTTTGTATTGTCTTTTAAAAGTATTATTAAACTGTGTATTAATTCTGCTAAATTCCAAACTATTCCATAAAGTGGGGCCTGTATGTCGTATGGAATATTTAGATCTATCATTTGAGAAGGCCCACCTGTGAAATTGATTACATGATCTGGTAAAATAATTGTGAATATTAGAGTTAATTGAGAACATGTTCATTAAATATGGCGATAGATTATTTGTGTGGTAGCGTTGCATTATTGAAGCAATTTGAATCCTAGTAATATCTGGAAGTTTAAGTGTTCGTAATGATTTAAATAACAAGGATGTTGGTGCATTATAGTCCGTTTTCATACATATACGTATTGCTTTCTTTTGTAAAATAATTAATTTTTGTAAATGGGAAGAATATGTGTTACCCCATATTGAATTACAGTATGATAAATGGGACAAAATATAAGAATTGTAAAGAGTGAATAATATATAACTAGGTAATTCATATTTCAAACGGTTTAGAATTCCAATAAAACGTGATATTTTAACAGAGACTGAAGTAATGTGATCATTCCAACATAAGTTATTGTTAAAAATTACTCCTAAAAACTTTACTGAATCATAAAATTTCAATTGGGTTACGTCAACCTTAAGAGATAGGTCAGTCTGATTATATTGCACACCTTTCTTTTTATAAAAATGGACACACTGAGTTTTACTCGTATTCAAAGAAAGTCTATTGCACTTAAACCAGGCAGAAATTTTGGCAAGATTTCTATTTAAAATTTCAAGTAAAATATTAATATTATCATGAGAGGCAAGTAGTGACGTATCATCGGCATAAAGAATAAAATGAGGTTCACGGCAAGAGTTAACAATATCATTAATATAGATTAAAAATAATAAGGGCCCGAGAATTGAGCCTTGAGGCACACCTGAATTTAATTTCAAGAAAGACGAATGGGCATTGTTGTAGACAGTAAATTGTTCTCTGTGTAATAAATATGATTTGAACCAATTAAAAGACACCCCTCTTATACCGTAATATTGCAACTTGTTGAGTAATATATCATGAGAAAGCGAATCAAAAGCTTTGGAGAGTTCCATGAAGACTCCTATAACTTCTTTGCCGGCACTGAGTTCACTAATTATTCTATCATGAATTTCAATAACTGCCATTTCTGTAGAGTAATTTTGACGGAAGCCATATTGACTGTCATATAATAAATTGTTGTGTTGTAAAAAACAGTAGAGTCTATTAAAAACTAATTTCTCCAATATTTTGGAGAAACATGGTAAAATTGATATTGGGCGGTAGTTGGTAAATTGATTCGGATTGTCCTTTTTAAAAACGGGAACAACTTTGGCTATTTTTAGTTTAGAGGGTACGAATCCAGTTGTGAGAGATGTGTTGAAAATATATAAAAGTGGATCTATAATAAAGGGCAAGACATATTTCACAACAGATGGATGAATGTTATCAAATCCACTACTTTTACTACCTTTAAGTGATTTACCAATGTCTAATATTTCTTTCTTTGTAACTGGTTTAAAGAACAAAGTATGTGAGAGTGGTTCATTCATATAAGAATGAAACGAATTACAATTGTCTTTATTTAAATCATTACATGTACTTGATCCAACGTTGACAAAATATTGGTTAAAGTTTTCTGCAATTTCAAAATGATCACTAATATAACAGCCATTATTTAAAAAAGTGGTTTCTTTATCAAGATTATTTTTCTGTTTTCCTAAAATATTGTTTATAAGTTTCCATGTTTTGTTTGAATTTGTTTTCATAGATTCAAACTTGATAAAATAATATTTTTTCTTCTCTCGTCGGAGAGTTGAAGTAACTTCATTACGTATCTTTTTATATCTATCATGATGAGCTTTAGTTGGGGAGTTTAAATATACCTTATAATAATCATTTTTCTTTCTTATAAGTTTCAAAATATCAAGGTTAATCCATGGTTTTCTATTCCGTTGACGTTTACCGATATGTTTTGTCCTGATAGGTAAGTGTTTATTATACAGGTTAACGAATGTATCATAAAATATGTCGTACGCCCTCTCCGGGTGGCTCTGGAGACACACCTCTGACCAGTCCACGATTGAAAGATCACCACATAGAGAATTAAGACCATCAGGAGATATTTTCCTGTATGTATGTGCTTTTTGCTTATCATTTATTAAAAAATCTGAAAAATGGGACAAATGGAAGATTGGAAAATGGTCAGAAATATCTGTTAAAAAGGCACCAGACAGAGGGGAACGACTAAAATCATTCGTAAATATGTTATCGATTATAGTAGATGATCTATTATTGACACGTGTTAATATTAGCTATATTTTCACTACACAGACCTAAATTCTGAAAGTATGCCAGTGGTCTGATTTGATTCTTATCGAAAATGTGATTAGATATCTTTCTTATACAATTCTTACATGAAAAATCATGTTACTTTCACGAAGGTAATTTTTGTTATTAAAAATTATTGGATTAGTTTTCCCGTCTTGAATATTCCCACAGCTCTCCATATTTTGCCATGCTTTTAACATTTCTAAATAAAATATTGGTGTTTTAATTGTAAATAGTTTCATACCATAGTTGCAAAGGGAAATAAATCTTCCCCCTACTATCTTTTTAGCTATGGCCAAAAGTTTCCATCCCATATTCCTTTCTCCATATAGAAGTCTCTTTAACCACATAAGCCTTTGGGTTTTCACAAATAATTCAAAATCGATCATTCTTAAACCTCCATCATCATAGTCTTGGTAGCAGATTTCTCTTTTTATACGATCTTTCCCATTCCATATGAATTCAAAATATAATTTCTTAACTTCAGCTACCACCCATTTTTGAACACCTAAAGCTGAAGAAACATAATTCAGTTTTGACAGAGCAAATGTTTTATGTAGATGAATTTTTCCGCATCAAATCCTTTTGCTTCCACCATCCCTAAAGTCTTTTAATTTTACTAAGTATCTCTTTATAATTAAGTTCCTCCCTAATTTTTATATCTAATGAAAAATACACTCCTAAAATTTTCATTTCTGTTAGTCTATTTCCCATAGGAAATGTTTGTGAACCCCCTATGCTTTTTCCTAACCTCATGGTGTTTGTTTTTTCAATATTAACTTTTAGACCACTTAATGCAGAAAAAGCCTGGAAAATATTTTTTTTATTCTTAAAACGAAACTTACATTTTTAACAAATAAAGTCATGTCATCAGCGTACAAGACTTGTCGAATTTCAAAATCACCAAACTCTATGCCTTTGATTACATTGTCATTTCTTAATGTGTGTGACAATAACTCAATTACTAAGGGGAACAGATACGGAGAAAGTGGGTCACCTTGCCTAATCCCTCGCTTAATATCAAAATATCCGGTCGAGAAACCTCCATTCATAACGCAACTACTGATTCCATTGTACATTGTTTTAGCCCATGAACAAAAAGATGGACCAAAATCAAATCATTCTAGAACTTTGAAAAAGAAATTGTGGGAAACAGAGTCAAAAGCCTTTTCAAAATCAACTGCATTAAAAAAATATCTTGCTCACGATCATTAACACTATGAAAAATCATATGGTCTACCAAACGCATTGCTTCTCCAATATATCTGTTTTTCATATAACCCACTTGATCTAAATAAATGATATGAGTGATTTCATTTAAGACATCTTTAATTCGGGTTGCCATAACCTTTGCAAGTATCTTCTAGTCGGCATTTAATAATGTGATCGGTCTATAATTTTTTTTTAATATATAATGGATTTTTATCTTCCTTATCAATCAACGTGATTACACCTTGTTTCTGGGATGTCCATAATCTTCCCAGCTTCCCTAACTATGGCCAAAAAAGTAAGATAAAATTTTACTGTAAATCCATCATTTCCAGGAGATTTATAATTTTTCATAGTCTTTAACGCTCTAAGACACTCATCTATGGTAACTTTCACTTTACAAGAAATTCTGCTTCCATCATCCAATTTGTGGATATTCTTACACATGTTATCAATGAATACATCTCCTGTCGAGGTTTTTTCAGAATACAAATTGTCATAAAATGATCGAATTATTTGCATTATAACATTTCTTTCTTTTGCTATTTCCCATTTCTCATCGCCCAGTTTCCGTTTTCTTTTTGTTCCACTGAAGTAACTGCTCGAAATATTCTTTATTCGGTTCACCTTCTTCGTACCAAGCTGCTCTTGACCTAACTTTAAGTCCCTCTACACTGTTATTATATAATTTCTTTAACTGAATCTTTTTATTTTGAATGTCTTTAATAACTTAACTTTCAGCAGAAGTCACCAAATCTTTCTCAAGCGTTTTTATTTCATTTCAAGTTGTTCTATACAAGTCCTTTTTTTTATAATTTTTTCCTTGAAAACTTCATTGCATCAAATTCCTTTAACCTTTAGAGGTGTTGTGGATCAGTGGATAAGTCCCCGGACTGTGAACCACGAGGTCCGGGGTTCGAATCCCACCGCAGCACTAGCGTCCTTTGGCAAGACGTTAATCTACATTTGCCACTCTCCACCCAGGTGTTAAATGGGTACCCGGTAGGATGGCGAAAGTTAATGTCCTTTGCTTAGCATGTGTGCGCTTAACAGGCGACTGGCTGGAATGCTCCCCAGGGAGTGGAGAATGTGCATACACTGTGTGCGGGCGTGCCAGAATCCAATGACCGGGGTAATAATATATATCTAGCGCTTTGAGCCAGTACTTGGGAAAGGCGCTTTATAAATACCAGGTATTATTATTATTATTATTAACCACTTTCTCTCTATCGTTCGTATTTCCTGTAACATTCCCTGAACAAAATCTCTATCTAAGCATAAACTGTTATTGAATTTCCAATACGACTTTCTTTTATAGCTCTTAGTAGGTTTCAATTAAAAAAAGATGCTCGAATGGTCAGTAGTTATTGACGTTATTATATCACAATTACTTACTCTAATTTTGTTTCTAAACATTTTGAGATGAATCAATAATCTAAACGACTTTGGACCAATGGATTATTTGGTATAAAAGTAAATTTCTTAATTCGTGGGCTTGTTTCTTTAAAAATATCTCCAAATGGTCTACAAAGGTAGTTCTCACGTTAACATTTCTTCCAAAATAATCTAGTAAAGGAAGTATACCTTTGCTGTGATTTGCCCCGTGAATGAAAATTAATTGCCCTTCCCAATCCTTTTTTTCAATCTCCCTCAATATCCTGTGAACTATAAGTCTCTTGTAATAAAATTATATCACCTCTTTTCTCTCTAATCCAATCAAAATCGTTTTCCTCGTGTGTCTGTCCCTTATACCCCTGATATTAACTGAAATTTAAACCCTCCATAACATATGAACTATTTTAAAGTAGCTATTCAAAGAAAATCACAAATATGGCAATTAATGTATCACTAGAAACTGGGAAGCTTACAGATGGCAATCGTATAAGTTTTATGTCAACTGCGTATCTGATGATTATAAAAACAACACAAATAAAAGCTCTTCTCAGCATCTGGAATATCCGAGGATTCGCCAGAAATATAGCGATGTTTTGATGTCGTCACACTCGGGATCGATCCTGCTTAAGCAGACGACGTCCTATAATGAATGAACGTAATTGCAATGCAATTATTTATCAAATTATAAAGAGTTTGGTGTATTTAAACATGACCTTATTTCACACCATTATAAAGGGAAAGTGAAACTGATTCTGATAGCTAAAACCGTTTGATTGTAAATACACAGGAGAAGGGTCAATGATCAATGAAATAAACCCCACTTTCAAATTGAAAAGCCCTCCGAATAATAGCAGGATGGTATTCGTTCCCTCTTGAAACGCCGAACATGCCCCGGTGCAAGCCGCTGAAAATACAATGGCGTCTTATTTTGTTTACAAGTGACTGATTCCTTTATTTTTTTAACGCTGCATTTTTCATCAAAATAATACCATACACGAAGTTAAGAGTGAGGCAACAGACCAACATTAAGACTGACGCTAGTGAAGGAAGAGAAATAAGTGAAGAGGAGATGACAAAATAGGCTCTGAAAAATGTGTAAGATGTTATGGGACATCGTCTGCTTAGACAGGACTGGTCCATGGTGTGTCGTCACATGTCTCAGCAGCGTTCGAGGAGCTCTTCAGCTGCTATATCGGGGGCTGTATTTTACCGTTTTATAATTGATAATAATCATTACTTCAAATGTTTCCAAGCGTTGAATTTGGATAACCTTGTTTAATTTATGCCATCTATGCAATAATAAGTATTAAGCCAATATTTAAAATCATTAAAGTTCTACTTTAAACAAACAACCCTAGCAGGACAACGTTTTATCGACTAAACAATATAGCAAATCGAATACTGTTGCACCAATGTCAGTGAAAAATTCAAAGCGTCTAAAAACTATCTCTCTAGAGTGGAATATATCTGTTTGTATTTTCATTACAAGAATGAAGGCAGCCACACACACAACACACAGCACGACACACAGCACGACACACCCAACGTCACCCCCAACAAACATCCAAACCCTGCTTGAAGCCTAGGTCACAACCCGCGGTGCGTGTTTTTAGTCCGTACGTGTTCTGCGGAGGCCACGTCCGCCACGTTTTTCAGAAAACGTGGGGAGGGAGTAGCAAGAGCAGGGAAGGAGTACGTCAACGCACTTCACAACGCAAGGTGTAAGTACATGGCACGCACGCCACGCCTGGATGTGCTTGGTTGCGTGCATCGTACGTTGCGAACCTGGTAAGTGAGTTGTACGTGCTTACAACGTGCTTACAACGTACGATCGCCGTGCGGTTGCCTCGTTATCGTACGGAGGCCGTACTTTCACGAACGGTGTCCTTACTGACTTGCAGGGAGTAAGTACGTGCAAGTACGATAAACGTGAGTTTTTCCCGCCCTATATAGTTGGGCACATTATGAGACGTTATGAGACGTTCACTAGAAGTCAAAGCTGCTGCTGCTAGACATGCCGCCCTTTTAACGCAGAGACTCCGGGTTCTGATTGCAAGTGCTGCAGAAATCAGCGCGCACAACGTGCGTTGTAGGTGCATAGCATAGCATAGTTTACGTGAGTTCTGCGTGCTCACTGGACAATTGAACTGGAGAAGCGCCGAATAAGCACGGACCCCGCACTTATCACGTGCGGAGCACGCACGTGCTAGGTGCGTTGTCCGTAGAGCAAGTAACTATGGGGAATTTTTTTCAAAATCTCACGGAGTCCGTGCCTTGTGCGCTCGTTAGCAGCAGAGGGCACGCACGTCAACGCACGTCACCCGTACAGGGGGTTAATCCGTAGGCCGCCCGCAGCCTGAACGCTGCGAAAGTTCCTCCTGCACTAAAAATTCTACGTCTTGTCTGGGTGCCCCAAATCCGTACGGAGGCAGTACTCACCACGTACGGATCCACAAATTTTGGCCACATTTTTGCACGCAGACAGTACGCACTTGCAAGTACGGCGGGTTGTGACCTAGGCTTAAAGATCACATTACAAGAAAATTCCATCAAAATAAATAAATAAAATAAATTGGCTTAATACTTATTATTGTATAGATGGCATAAATTAAACAAGGTTATCCAAATTCAACGCTTGGAAACATTTGAAGTAATGATTATTATCAATTATAAAACGGTAAAATACAGCCCCCGATATAGCAGCTGAAGAGCTCCTCCAACGCTGCTGAGATGTGTGACGACACACCAGGGACCAGTCCTGTCTAAGCAGACGATGTCCCATAACATCTTACACATTTTCAGTGCCTGTTTTGTCATCTCCTCTTCACTTATTTCTCTTACTTGACTAGCGTCAGTCTTAATGTTAGTCTGTTGCCTCACTCTTAACTTCGTGTATGGTATTATTTTGATGAAAAATGCAGCGTTAAAAAAATAAAGGAATCAGTCACATGTAAACAAAATAAGACGCCATTGTATTTTCAGCTGCTTGCACCGGGGCATGTTCGGCGTTTCAAGAGGGAACGAATACCATCCTGCTATTATTCGGAGGGCTTTTCAATTTGAAAGTAGGGTTTATTTCATTGATCATTGACCCTTCTCCTATATATTTACAATCAAATGGTTTTAACTATCAGAATCAGCTTCACTTTCCCTTTATAATGGTGTGAAATAAGGTCATGTTTAAATACACCAAACTCTTTATAATTTGATAAATAATTGCATTGCAATTACGTTCATTCATTATAGGACGTCGTCTGCTTAAGCAGGATCGATCCCGAGTGTGACGACATCAAAACATCGCTATATTTCTGGCGAATCCTCGGATATTCCAGATGCTGAGAAGAGCTTTTATTTGTGTTGTTTTTATAATCACCAGATACGCAGTTGACATAAAACTTATACGATTGCCATCTGTAAGCTTCCCAATTACATTAATTGCCATATTTGTGATTTTCTTTGAATATCTACTTTAACAAAAAATCACTGAGCAAAAAAAACCAAAAAAAAAAACCAACAAAAACAAACAGTAAAAATAAAGCAATTGGAACAAAAATAAAATAAAAATGATCTCTTATTGCTCCCCCCCCCCCCAATCTTTCAATTTAATGAGATCGACCACCAACACTATGCAATTATATTCTTCACATACATCCGTATATGCCAACCCAAGTTGGCATATACGGGATCTTGCCTAAATTGTGAAAAAACCCGGATCGAGCACCAAATTTAGTTTGGAAGCCCAAGAGCCTAACAATGTCGTTCTATTAACCCTCCGAGAAAAAGTTGTAAAAAGGCCCACCTCGCAAGACTGACCTCACAGTCCGGGCATGGATCAGTGGCGGATTTAGGAGGCTTTTAAATAAAATTGTATTGCCCTTTTATAACTGATAACTCTTTTGGCTTGTCAGAGAATTATGGAGGAAAACTGGACTACCCTACACCCCTCCACTGAGCGACTTTCGGAGGGCTGGCGAGATGAAAAAAATTTGCCACTAACCCCCCCCCCCCCCCTATGGGAGATGGAAGGCCAAAAGCATGCATATTCCCGGGGATTTATGCGGGGTCCCTTGCACCTTTTGAGCCTTTTCAGAGTCTCAAATTACATGTAAGCCACATTTGCACTAAATTCAAGGTAATACTAGAGGAACTATAATCATTTTTAAAATCCATGTTTTCACGTGTTAACCCTATGGCAGATGACTCTGTCAAAAAGCAGGCATGATCCAAGGGATTCATGTCGGCATTTATTGACAAAAAAGGTTCACGAAATGCTTTTTTAACTATCCATCCTTTTTCTTGTGCAAACATCAGACTTGAAAAAGATAGAGTAAGATATGAATTATCAAGAAAAAGTGAGACATCTTTTCACGTGTTATACCTATGGAGAACGTATTTTTCCGAGTCTGTTTTTAACACAGCAAAGTATGCCTCCAAAATGTACTACGGAAGTAGGTCAGAGTAATCTGTCTTGATACTATTTAAAGTCTTTGGCTCGATAGCAATATTATTTATTTCGATTACAGAATGAAAATAAACGATAACGAAATCAAGGGTAACGATTACGAAATCAAAAGTAACGATTACAAAATCAAGAGAAACGATTACGAAATGAATTTTGTGTACCACGAAAAAAATTTCGTGTACACAAAAGTTATTTCGTGGCAACGAAATGTATTCCGTACCGAACGAAATAAATTTCGTGTACACAAAAGTTATTTCGTGGCAACGAAATGTATTCCGTCCCGAACGAAATCAATTTCGTGTACACAAAAGTTATTTCGTCGCAACGAAATGTATTGCGTCCCGAACGAAATCGATTTCGTGTACACAAAAGTTATTTCGTCGCAACGAAATGTATTCCGTCCCGAACGAAATCAATTTCGTGTACACAAAAGTTATTTCGTCGCAACGAAATGTATTCCGTCCCGAACGAAATAAATTTCGTGTACACAAAAGTTATTTCGTGGCAACGAAATGTATTCCGTACCGAACGAAATAAATTTCGTGTACGGAATTGCGTTAAGTTGCACACATAATGGATTTCGTTCAACGAAAGCAATTTTGTGTACACGAAATTTATTTCGTCGCGACGAAATAATTTTCGTTCGGTCCCAAAAGTCATTTCGTTGCAACGAAATTGATTTCGTGTACGCAATTTACATTTCGTACCGCGAAACTGTATTTCGTGGTTACGAAATTAATTTTGTGAACGCAATTACATGACGAACCAACGAAAAAGTATTTCGTGTACGGAATTGCATTTTGTAAAAAATTTCGTACGAAATTGTGTAAACTTGGACGGAATACGTGGCTTTACACTTGGCGCCCCATAAAACTCAGCTCTGCCAATCCCGTTTCAGCAAAACGTACCTTCGTGTGGACTCAATGCAAATTCTCATGCTATCAAACCATTCATGTGAAAAATGCAATTAACTCTTCCTTCCCATGATGTTCCAACCGAAGTACTGTCTGTGTACCTGGTAATCATATTTTTAGTTAAACACTAACAAATAACTTGCCCTATTGGCTAAGAAGGTCACCAAGAAGAAGCCGGCAGAATCTCTGGTCTAATCTACGACGAGACACGCGGTGTACTGAAGGTCTTCTTGAAGAATGTCATCCGTGATGCAGTCACGTGAAAGAAGAAGCCGGCAACACACCCACCTGCTGCCGAAATGATAACTAGACACACACATACACACACACACGCACACACACACACACGTTTACATGGCTTTACTTCCGAGGACAACTATTGTTCCTCTATTGTTACTCGTCCTCGGACAGTCGACGGAATAAGGCATAAATTCATTGTTCGACGTTCGAGGACTATTGTCCGCCTTCGTGTACACAAAAGTTATTTCGTCGCAACGAAATGTATTCCGTACCGAACGAAATCGATTTCGTGTACACAAAATTTATTTCGTCGCAACGAAATGTATTCCGTCCCGAACGAAATCAATTTCGTGTACACAAAAGTTATTTCGTCGCAACGAAATGTATTCCGTCCCGAACGAAATAAATTTCGTGTACACAAAAGTTATTTCGTGGCAACGAAATGTATTCCGTACCGAACGAAATAAATTTCGTGTACGGAATTGCGTTAAGTTGCACACATAATGGATTTCGTTCAACGAAAGCAATTTTGTGTACACGAAATTTATTTCGTCGCGGCGAAATAATTTTCGTTCGGTCCCAAAAGTCATTTCGTTGAAGCCGGCAGAATCTCTGGTCTAATCTACGACGAGACACGCGGTGTACTGAAGGTCTTCTTGGGGAATGTCATCCGTGATGCAGTCACGTGAAAGAAGAAGCCGGCAACACACCCACCTGCTGCCGAAATGATAACTAGACACACACATACGCACACACACATCTACGACGAGACACGCGGTGTACTGAAGGTCTTCTTGGAGAATGTCATCCGTTCGAGGACTATTGTCCGCCTTCCGAGGACCATTGTTGTCATGATTTTTTTTTTTTGTTCTCTGTCCGAAAATGTCCTCGGACATAATGCTAAACAAACGCACAAATGTACACACTATACATATAAACGATTATCATGTCTGTAACTTGATGTAATTATACATGTATAAGCAAATTAGTGCATTTCAGTACTAAAATTTGGTTAATCAACATTTACCAAAGAAACATGAATCAACATAATTTGAAAGGTAGAAAGCCAATGGGTTACTTTGAATTATAATTTCAGCTAAGATAATACTTTTATTGTATTACCTTCCCTTTAAACTCCACAATAAACATGGATGTATCCCAGCGTTATTACAGGAAAGTTTCTATTCCTATACAATACCATTCTTTGAGTGGCAGGTACATTTAGTAATTTAGCTAATGTTATTGTTTTAATCAGTGTAAAACTGCGTCAAAATGCGTGAAAATCTAGTGATGATATTAAGTAAGGCTAAAACATGCTTTTGTTGTGCGTTTTACCGAAACTGTTTTGCTTCCAACAGGCAACTGAAGTGGAGAAAAGTACTTGTTTAATCAATTAAAAAGTTAAAAAATTAAAAAACTAGACTTTAATTCGTTCTTCATACATTTCATCAAAGTACTTCATGACTTTGTCCGAGCACCTGACGACGTCAGCCGGTAGCTGATCACGCGATGGCATCTTGCTCGGAGGGAGCAAGCAGCTACTCTTCCTGGCTGTCCCGTAGAAATTCACAACATCCATGAGAAGATTGTCGCAGCAAGCTTTCATCTTTTTGAACGCATCAACTGACGCATCCCATTGTAGTAGGCTGTCGTTGTACGGCAACCCCACGGCGGTGCAGTACGCCGAAAGCGTCTTGGCAGGTTTGGTCAGCAGATCGTCACCATCGATAACCAAGGGTTTGGGATCGATATTCTCGTCTTTGAGGTACTTCCAGAGATCATAGACCTCCTTGGTGTGGTATCCCTCGGGAAATAAGCGGTCGTGACGCTCGACGTCGAATGTCTCCTCGTCAGCAGCTTCGCCTATTTGTGAGTTTAAAAAAAACTATAAGGTCTACAATGTTAAATGATAAAAACGAAACCTACAATGTTAGAGGATATTAACGAAACCCACATTCAATCTGTAGTATCTCAAGGACCAAATAATAGTGGTTAAATTCAATATAGTGGCGTGAAAGCCCATACTTTTTTTTTAAATAGCAGGTGAAATGTCAAAAGAATGAAAGAAGATTACGGAGATCATTCTCTGTCATCCTCCCCCCACCCCCCCCCCCCAAAAAAAAATAGAAAATGGCATGTAAAGGTAAGAATGAAGAACTTAAAGGACATTTCTCTTGTTGTTGTTATTTGGGGGAGGGGTATTTTGGTGTTTTATTGTTGTTTTTTTACTGATAATCACACTTACTGATATTAGGGATTTAAATATGACGCATGCAGCTCAAAAGTCACCAGAAGGAATGTAAAAGTTGTGTTGGCAACATCAAATAGATGTGTGAAGCTACCATGTTACCTGTTGCAATCTGGTAAGCCAGGAAAACTCACCTTCTAATAATCCTAGCGCGGAGAAGTGCTTATAAATGGACATTCGGTAGGACAGGATGGAGCGGATAGGGTTCCGTATGAAAAAGGTGTGTCGGTAGCCCTTGGGAAGGTATTTACGATACCCGTCGGTCATGCCAACTGCCAAGTCTTTCACTAAAACGTGTTTGGCTGTAGAGGCTTCAAGGCGGAGCTTCACAGATCCGTATCTGTTTTGATGAAAATATAAGACGATCCATTCTAAAATACCATCAATTCTACATGCTAGTTAGCCCCTTTACAGGAAATATGGACATATGTGTTCTCGTCTGTTTGTTTAGATTTTTTTTTAAATAATATGCGTTATGAAATTTCATGATAAATAATTGATCCAATCAACATATTAAAGTCATACAATCAATAGAAATTAGTAATGAATAATTAATGATGGGTTTCACTACCACAGATATACTCATGTGTGACTGGACATTTAGCAAACAGGTCAAGCAAATAAGCGGCGTGCAGGCGAACATAATTAAAAGCTCTAATTCTTAGTGATAAGAACATGTCGACATTAGGAAGCAAAAAGAGAAATAAGTAATGGTCTGCATCCAGAAAGTACCAAGTACATTATGTGCTAGATATTAGAGAGCCAAAAACAAAGAGCTGAGGAGATAGTTTAGCAAACAGGAACGAGGAGATGTGAATATAAAGTGAATCGGAAACTTACGCCAGGCGATCGGGCTCGGTGTTGGTATTCACTACATTATAAAGGTGTGTCGGTAGCCCTTGGGAAGGTATTTACGATACCCGTCGGTCATGCCAAATGCCATGTCTTTCACTAGAACGTGTTTGGCAGTAGAGGCTTCAAGGCGAAGCTTCACAGATCCGTATCTGTATTGGTGAAAATATAAGACGTTCCATTCTAAAACACCATCAATTTTACATGCTAGCTAGCTCCCTTTAGAGGATATATAGACAAACATGTATATATTCTCGTCTATTTGTTGAATTTTATATAGAGTATTTATTATTTTTGTGACAATTTTAAGTTTGATAATAAATGATCGATGAGTCAATCAACATAAGTTATACAATCAACATAGATTATTAATGATCAACTAATGGGTTCCACCTACACGACTATATTCATGTTACTGGAATTTCGGCAAACAACGCAAATAAGCTGGGTTCAGGTGAAAAGAATTACCCGTTCGTTCCAGTTCTGAATGATAAGTGCATGTCGACATCAGGAAGCAAAAAGAGGAATAAGTAAAAGTCGAAGGGCCGCTCCCGAGACATTATACTAGATATCAGAAGCAGATACGAGCAAACAAAGAACCCAGAAGATCGTTTAAATGGTTTAGGAAACAGGAACAAGGAGAAGTGAACCTAAATTGAATCGGAAACTTACGCTAGTCGATCGGGCTCGGTCTTGGTATTCACTACATTATCAGCTATCTCCTTGACCTTCTCGAAGATCTTCTGGTTGTCCTCGTACTCCATGGGGACATCATTCCCAGTTTGAAACTTATACTCTACTCTCGTGATGTAGTTGTAACAAAAGGGTTCAAACCACACCTCAATGTCATCTATGAAGCTGAGACACTTGGCAAAAGCGGAAGAAACAGACCTCGGCACGCACCAGAGAATGGTTCGACTCCTGCTACTATTTTCGTTGGACGAGATAGAAGACATGGTCTTACTTTCCTGTAGTAGCGAAATGTTCCGAAAATAATATCTCAGTAAATAACTTGATATCCGTGTTTCTTTCTTATGTACTGATGATTTAAACTTTATCTAACTTATCCTTTAGCTTGAATATTTGTAGAAGTATTACAATATTTTAGGCCTTTTTAAAGAATTAATGTGACGGAATCAATTTTCACAAGGGTCAAATTAAATAGGTCAGAGTTTATTTCCCTGGACAGCAGAAATGTCACAAACACAACATATGCATCGCAGTGACGTCTGGCGGTCTCCAAGGTAACTTAAGACTGTTTTAACGAAAATGTCCAGATAGCTTTTAAATCGACGCACAAGCTTATACATTCAAAAACCGATTAGCCCTGCGATCCACTTACATTCCCAAAAACATTATGTTTCTCTTGAGCATCTAAAAGCATCAGCCAAAACATGTATAAGCTCACCATCAAACAACATCAACGCACCATGTGAAAAGCGAAAGCGTATTTTGATAAACCGAATATTCGATTCCCTTCCTTCCACGGGCTCAATGTTCTGACGGACATGCAGTTGGCTGTGAAAAAGAAGAGAGCTATATGAACCTGTAGACCGGCGGGTCACATGAGGAATGCCATCCGATGAGGTATCGAAGTATGATATATAATATGAATGTGCACGACATTCATAACATTGCCCTGTGACCCATCGCAGTCACGTAGCCCCGGCACCCCCCCCCCCCCCCCACTCAGTATTATTTAGGGTACGCGTATGCTTGTTCCCTCCCTTTGAAAGCACCCCCCTATCTCAGGGCTGCCAACATTTCTGAACCCCCCTATCGCGGGCTTTGCGCGGGCTTTTCCTGCCTTGGAGACCCCCCTAAATTCAGAACACTGCTCAATGTACCCCCCTATCTCAGGTGAGCTCTCATTCCAACCCCATATCTCAGGACAGACACCAACCCCCCCCCCCCCCCCTCCCAAATAAGGTATCATTAACAATACCTTGGAAGAGATGGGGGCCACTGTTTCTACTTTTCAAAATGAAATAATCCTGGCTGAATGAGCTATTAAAACCAGCATGAATTTCAGGAATTTGATCAATTTTTCAAGATATTTCATACCCCCCTTTTTTAATTTCTCAGGTGTCGAAGAGAGAGAGAGAGAGAGAGAGAGAGAAAGAAAAACACCCCTTTTTTAATGAAATCTCCGGGTGAAAGATAAAAAACACCCCCTTTTTTACAATTCACGGGCCGGATTGTGTCGCCCCAAAAATACCCCTTTACCGGAGAATTTGGGAACACGCATGCGGTCCCTTCGACCTCCGAGTGGGGGGGGGGGGGGGGGGGGGGGGGCGGCATGTGGCTTGATTTATTTTTAGATGAGTGCAAAATGCAGGAGATAACGAATGTCATGCTGCACATTTTATATGACAGGGGTGCTACGAACTTTGAGTGGTGCCATATCGTCACCCTGACAACCAGCATGCCAGGTTATACCTCAGTCACATCGCCAAACCGAATCCAAACCGATTCCAAACCGACTAATCCTTCGCCATTCGGTGTTAAAGTGGAAGCCTACCCTTGAATTTAGTTCATTTTGATAAAAGCAAAATAGTGAGACGAACAGATTAGTGAAAGTTTGAGCAAAATTTAAAAAAGGGAATAAGAAAGTTATGGATTCTTGAATTTGTAATCAATCAAACATCAATTGGCAATATCGTGACGTATCTTGCGAGCTCCTCTCCCATTTGCTCAGTAAAGAAAATTTCATAAATGTTCATTTTCTTAGTTGTTGATGATAGACATGTTTTGTTGATTATATCAACGGTGCCTGTATGATTGAATATTTTCTATAGAGAAATTAAGATTTGTGATTTTTAAATGAAAATATATTCTAATGTGAAGATGATATGAAGATGTGATTCGAATCGGGGTTTGAATCACATGCATAATGGGGAGATAATGCCAACAATATATTAGGGATATGAATTCGATTCAGAACTTTATCACAATTTATTCATCCCTGTACCCTTTATGTAAAAATGAGATACAAATTATAGCAAAACGTGTGTACAAGCACTAGATAGTCTGATGATACAGGGACAAACGCCGACTTTCAAAGAGCAATTACTATATACACTCACGCACTCACCCTCGCCCGCATACCGTCATTTACTTAAAAGGAAGTGATGGAAGAGAAAACATCTAACATAAGTTTCTACATAAACAACGTGCATACTCGAGTTTGTACGATACATTATTTATTATTTATTATGACATATATACGACACCTAAATCAAGAGGTGAATGACATTATTTAGTTACTAGTTTAGCAGTGGTGAATTGCGGTCGTTCTTGATGTGCAGTGCAGTTACTTTACACAAAATATTCATATAAATTCGTAACCTAGTTTTCTACTGCTTTCCCTTATATGAACACTACAATATTTACGACAAAAATAGTGCAAACTTTCAGATGATCTTTATCTGCTTTCAACCCGCTTCTTCAAACGTATGTATTCATGGTATTCAGATATCGTAGTAAGCTGTCGTTGTAAGGCAACCACATGGCGGCGGAGTACACTGAGAGCATCTCGGCAGGTTTCGTCAGCAGATCGTCGCCATCAACAACCTTCACCATCAAGTCACCTTCTAATAGTCCTAGCTCAGGAAACTGTTTAAGAATGGACTTTCAGTACAAAAGGATAGAGCGGACAGGGTTCCGTATGAGAAAGGTGTGTCGGTACCCCTTTGGAAGGTATTGTCGGCAGCCATCGATTATTGCAAATGCCAGATCTTTCACTAAAACGTGTTATTCGGTTATAGCTTCCACCACCATTTTCAGTCGGAGAAGACATTATTTCGCCTTTCACTCCCGTTATGAATGGTGACTATTTAGTTTAGGTTAGTTTAGTTTATATATTTCGCATTTCTCAATATAACAAAATACAAATGAAATACATATGTTCATAGTACAGAAATAGATACCATAGAAACAATATACATATAGTAAATCTGAACTTAACAATTGAAATTCCGTATAGACAGAGCAAAAATTGAGGAAAAATGAAAGGAAACCAGCCAAAAAATGTAGCTTGTAAGAGGTGGCTGATTTCATGAATCTTAAAACAATTGTTAAAGAGTAAACGAGACAAGACTAAGAATCAGTTCAGAAAGTCCAGTTTCAAAATATTAAGTTAGGATGTATTTAGAAATAAGAAAAAAAAGAAGGAGAATCGCTCTGCCTGTTTATTTAGAACAAATAAACAAAGAGGTAGAAGAAACATTCCCCTGTCTTCATAATTATGACAAATAATAGCTCTCAAGCATCCTTACTCCGTAACAACTGAATAAGAGTACAGCAACAGCTGTTTGAGCTTACGCCTAAATGAAAACAAAGAGGGGCTTTCAATTATATCCCGTGGCAAGTCATTCCAGAATTTCGGTCCGGTGTATAAGAAAGACTTGAGAAAAGAGTGTTATGTATGGAAGGTGAAACCAGTGACTGTGACGAGTTGGATAATTATGGAATATGTCATTTCTTTGAAAAGTTGTCGTAAATATATCAGGCAAATCATTTTTGGACAACTGGTACATAAAGGTGCCAAGATTAAGAAAATATATCGTGAATTTTTAGAACATGATCAGCATGAAAAAAGCTGTTGTATGTGAAAAAAGTGTGAATTAATTATAATGAGGATTGCCCGTTTTTGGATCTTCAGAATGTTGTCAGTTTGGAAATAGGCACAATCCCCCATACAAGTACACCATAATTCAAATAGGGCAATATTAGGGTGCAATATAAATTACGCAAATACGTTTAGAAAAAAAAAATCTCTCAGCCGATACAGGACACCAGTATTGATTTGATTTGAATTTCCTGGAGATCAATTTACAAATTTAAGTTTCCATGACAAATCGCAGTCAATATTGACGCCCCAAAACCTGATACCTCGTACCTGCTTAAGACGAAAATTATTCAATGTGATGGGTCCATCCAAAAACTTGAGAGAGTTACTGAATACCACACTCTAAAAACTCAAATGTTAAATCTACATTTAAAAGGTTGGAGGAGTGACAACATTTTCAAAATGGTAAATGAACACTTTTAACATGCTGCATCCAACCTTTAAACTATTAGATCCATCATGTTAAAAGTGTTAATTTACCATTTTAAAAATGTTGTCACTCCTCCAACCTTTTAAATGTAGATTTAACATTTGAGTTTTTAGAGTGCATAAAGTGAGTTTTTTTTAATATTGAGGGACAATTTGTTTGCCAAGATCCAAGATTGTACACATTTCAATCCCTCTTTACTACATCTAAGAGTAAAGAATGGTTTTGGTGAGAGTAGAAAATATTAGAGCCATCTGCAAACAAAATAAACTGCAAAACATCAGAAGCATTTTTAAAATCGTTAATATATAATATAAAAAGTAGAGGACCCAGAAGAGATCACTGTGGAACTCCATACGGTATTGTTTTTAAATCTGATTGAGTGCCATTGATAGAAACATATATTACTAAGATAACTAAGATAACTCCTGAACCACTCCAAGGCCTTTCCACGAATACCATAATTTATATAATAGAATATTGTGATTGATCATGTCAAAGGCCTTGGAGAAGTCCAGAAATATACCAATTGTATGTGAAGAATTATCTAAAGCATTTGCTTTTATTTTAATGAATGCTAACAAGGCATGAGTAGTGGAATGTTTTTTTCCTAAACCCGCAGTGGCAATCGTTCAAAAATGTGCAAAGCCGTGAATGAAGAAGTATCTCTAAAATTTTTGGGAAAATGTCAACAGAGAAAATCGGGCGGTAATTGTTTACGTCATCCGTTTTACCCTTCTTGTGAATCGGTATCACTTTGGCAATTTTCATTTTACTGGGAACAGTGCCACTTATAAAAGACAAATTATAAATATGAGTTAAGGGTGGAAGAATTTCATGAATGATATTTTTCAAAAGAATATTATCAATATCATACCCTGACGACTTTTTCACCTTTAAATTGGCAACTATGTCTTTAACCCCGTGTTGCTGTATTGGATATAAAAACAAAGAATGAGGGTTTCGAGTAGGGAAAAAGAGTGAATATCTGAGCCAGGTGACGTAATATTCTTAGCAAGTGATAAACCAATATTTACAAAATAGTTATTGAAAATATTTCCAACTTCATTAGGGTCCTGAACCTTAACACCAGAGCACTAAACTTCTTTTATGGGATCTGACTTTCCCTTGGTTTTAAGAACACTCTTTATTACCTTTCACGTGTTTTTAGGATCATGTTTATACAGATCAAATTGGTTAGAAAAATACAATTTTTTTGTGCAAGTCTTAACAGAGTAGTAAGAATATTGCGGTACCTGGTATATTTGTTTTTAGTACTGATATTTGTATTTTTTGTATTTTCGAAATAATTTGTTCTTGCGATTTACAGATTTAAGCAGGGCTTTCGACATCCAAGGAAGTATAGGGAAGTATAGGTATCTTTTTAGAATTTAAGCGAGTAAGTACGTGTGAGTATTTTAAAGCTATCATAGGAACTGTCAACATCTGTGGGTTGCAAAGTAGCCGACCAATCAGCGCGAGGTAGTCTTTCTTGCAGACAAGAAATTTTTGTTTCGGACATATTTCTAGACCCGGATCTGCGAATCGCAGTAGACATAGGTTTAAAATGTGGTACAATAGCAAAAACTAAAAATTGATCCGAAATAACAGACTATAGAATACCGGAGTGATTAGGTACATGAGGAGCATTATTCACAAAAATATTATCAATCAACCTAGAAGATGAGTATGTGATACGGGTGGGTTTCCTTATAAGAGGAATATAAGAACATGAGAGCATCACATTGACAAAATCTCGGCAATGTTTATTTAAAGAATAATGTAGTAGATTCAAATTGAAATCACCCATGATAAAAACGTTTTTGTTCACAAGGGAAGGCGCAGAAGCAAACCTTCGAGACGCACGAAAAACTCATTGACATTTGAATTTGGAGGGCTGTAGATTTCAGCTATAATATTTTTACCATTAGGCATAACGATTTCTATAAAAATATATTCAAGAGATGTGGACATAGTATTCGAGTGATGTAATTATCTAACTTGTAAATTGTTGGAGACGTAAAAACCAGAACAACCACCTCTTTTGTCAGTTCTTTCAAGAGAAAATAGTGTAAATCCATGAAAAGTTAAGAGGGAAAGTGGAGCTTCGTTTAACCAAGTTTCACACATGCCAATAACAATACTTCAACTAGTCAAGAAACATGTGCAGTTGATTTTATTTTTTGTTTATACTTCTGATATTATAATTTAAAAGAAAAAGGTTACCGCTACTTTTTAGGGCATCGCTCGGTCGCCGGTGAAGTTTTAGCTCGGAGTTAAAATTCTGGCGGCGCCTGCCCACTTTTCACTGGCCGCCAAAAATACGCTCAGTGCCCGGGCGGTGCCCGCCCGGGCACCGAACGGTCGCTGTCGAGCGATTTAGGTCAAAAATCGTAGCCGCTAGATCAGAGGTTGACGAGTGGTCGCCGCGCAGATCGGTTGGTCACCGGCCGGCGAGTTCAAATTCGGCTGGTGGCTGGTGGGAGACCGCACGGGAATCGGAGGGTCATCAGTCGGACACTGCCCGGACGCTGCGCGGAGAAGCTCCCCCGATTTGGCCCAGTTTTGACCTTAAATCGACCGGCGACCGACGGGAAATCGGCAGACGCCGCCCGGGCAAGGACCTAATCGAGCGGTCGCCGTCGAGCGATTTAGATCAAAGCCGCTAGATCAAGGCTGCCAACAGGTCGCCACCCGGTCGCCGCCGATCGCCGACCGGCTGCCAGGCGACTTCTTAAAAATCGGCCGGTGGCCGCTTGGAGACCGCCCGAGAATCGGTCACTGCCCGGACGCCGCGCGGAGAAGCTCCCCCGATTTCGCCTAGTTTTGACCTATCGTTCAAAATCGTTGGGCGACGCCTATATTCCAGCGGCGTCCGAGCAGGCTACAAATCGGTCGGTCGCCACTCTGAATTTGTGACCAAAGCATAAGCAAAGAGTATAAATACGAAGAGTGCTCAGTCCCGAAATAAAGCACGCGTATATATTGTGGTACATGTCGATCGGCCGAGAGGGAAAGGTTATAGTCTTTATCAAGATGTTTGTATTTTGTATTTTCTTTATTTTTTGTTCTTTTTTCTGTACATCGCTTTTGGTAAAGCCGTAAAGGGCATAATCTTGATATTGTCCCTTCAAATACAAACTTATGTCCCAAAACAGATCGGAATCAACTCTAACTGCACCAGCGAGGAAAGTGAGAGTGAGAGAGTTGGGATGGGGAGCTAGAAGAGATGTTTGTATTTTTGTTAAATTTATTTGCCTTGAAATGTCTATTAATATTTATGTGATGGGGGGGGGGGGGGGGGGGGTGGGGAGGAGAGTGGTCCAAAAATGTTCCCTGATATTAAGCTCTATATGATTGAGCAAACACTGTGATATCTGACGGGAATGTCGAAAAATGTTTTTAAAAAAAAATAATAATAAAATGCTATCTTTATTTTTTCTAAATCAGGATATTTCATTTGATATCATGATTTGTTTTTAATTATATATAATGTAAATTTATTGGCCTTATTCTGTTAAAAGTCAAGACAGAAAAGGCTTTAATAAAATGAGATTGCGTGCGAGCAATTCCTTATATAAGTATAAAAATTAATTAAGAGTGGCGTATCCAAGATTCTCTTATTTTTATTGGTAGCGCATTCAGGAATGCACGTACCCTTACGTGCCAGCCAAAACCAAATCTGACATTATCTTAGGTCGCGTTTATCATCTTTCCCCAGTTTGAAAGGGCTTTCCATACCCACTATCAAAAGCCCTTTCCAAAGGCCTTTGCAAACGGCTTTCAAAATAAGTTGCGTTTATCATCTCATCGACAAGTCGAAAACCGACGTTGTCACTGCGCAGATGCATTGCGCAGTTTGACCCGAGGAGAAGGGGTCATATACGGCGCGCGCTTTTTTGTTTTGGCTATCGCTAGTATAGTGCAGCGTACGTAGCTAGTAGTACTGTGCTGTGTACACATGTACTTGCCTGGCGCGCGTCTTTTCAGAAACCGGAAACACGTAGTTCGTGACCGAAGTATAAAGTCGTTTCAAAACAGCTTTGCGTTTATCTCGCTTTTTGTAACCTGTTTCTGGCTGAAACCTGTTTCGGAAAGCACAAATTTACGACTTTCAAAAAGGCTTTCCGAACCCCATAATCAAAACAGCTTTGCGTTTATCATCTCTAAAAAAATCACTGAAAGCCCTTTGGAAAACCTGTTTCTGCCAAAAGAAAGAGTTGATAAACGCACCCTTAGTTAAACATCAAACGTAAGGAATGTATGCCCCCAACCCGCCCCGGCACAGAAGGAACATGAAAAATGTGATATTTTTTGTTTCCCTTGCTTGTCCGAAAATTCAGCATAGAAGGCATCTGATGATTTTTTTTCTGATCGTCAGGCGTGAGCTCCCCCCCTGCATTCCTGGATACGCCACCAATTTAAATAGCTTACGGTAAATTATTTGTAATATTCTGCTGTAGCAGTTTGAGACGACAGGCTAAGAAAACAGTATAGGGGCCTTGCTCCGAAGCCCTCACCAGCGCAATAGGGCCTAATGGCTACCAATTTTACGAAAAGGGGTAAAAAGTGGCCTCCGTATTTTTAAATTTTATTAACTATTAACCAACAAAAGCAGCTGATGATATAATTAATTTATTACCAGTCCTACTCTGTGTAGGAATATCCCATTCCTTTTGCCCCCAGCTCTCTTTGTCTCTCTCTCTCTCTCTCCCTTCCCTCCCCTCTCACAGGCTTTCATTTTCTCATACTCTCTTATTCTTTTATTCTCTCTTTCAATTTCAAATAAATACTACGGGAATTAAAATCACTTCAAAATCCCTCTTTTCATGTGTTAACCTATGGGAGCTCGAAGGCCCAAAACATGCATATTCCCGGGGATTTATGCGGAGTTTACTGGACTCATCGAGCCTTAATTATACCTTTTCAGAGCTTTAAATTTCATGTAAATCACATTTACATTTTCGAATAAAAACAAAGGGAATTATAATCATCCTAAAATTCCTTGTTTTCGCGTGTAAACCTATGGCAGGCGAGACTTTTTTTGTCAAAAGCATGCATATTCCCGAGGATTTATGGGGGTCTGTTCGACTTGTTAATTGTTAATTATACATTTTCAGAGCTTTAAATTTTATTTAAGTCACATTTTTCACAATTTTAATTTAATTATGGGGGAACTAAAATCCATGTTTTCACGTGTTAACCCTATGGCAGATGACTCTGTCAAAAAGCAGGCATGATCCCGGGGATTCATAGCGGCTTTTATTGACAAAAAAAAAAGTTCCAGAAATGTTTTTTGAACTATCCATCCTTTCTCTGGTGCAAAAATCAGACTTGAAAAAGAGTAAGATATGAAATATCAAGAAAAAATGAGACATCTTTTCACGTGTTATACCTATGGCGAACGTATTTTCCCCCGAGTCTGTTTTAACACAGCAATTTACGCCTGCAAAATGTACTACGGAAGTAGGTGAGAGTAATCTGTCTTGATACTATTAAAAGTCTTTAGCATAAGCCGCTATGTAAGAGAAAATTATTTGTGTCAACTAAAGGACTCAGCCATCATGACGTAGCCACATACCGATTGATGGAGACAAACAACTATAACAATTGTACAAATTAGTAGAGGCAGTAAGACACCGTGAATAATACATGTACTTAGAATGGTATGCGGAGCTGCTGTGAATAACTTCCTGAACAATCAAAGCCATGTGAAAGAGTAGCATGCTCGTAATCAAAACAAGGAACAATTGAATGACTGAGTGGTTAAGCTGTGATGTTTTTGTACTGAGGAATTTAGCCTTTACGGAAGGGACACATAAAGAATGGTGTAACTTGTAATAGAAGTCAGAAAATTGTGTAGAGAGAGCAAATTGAACAGGCAGAGCAAGTAACAGATAATTATATGTGTATCAATGGAAATGTAATAGAGTAAGAAATACTTGAAAAACAAGTGTAGGGCAATCATACACACATTCCTGGATCAAGGAAAAGTAAATTAATCCAAACAAAAATGCCTATTTATATACGGATAACACAGACATGAGCATTAACCTCTGGCTCATGGCCACAAATATATATTGAAATACCCTTATACAGTGAGCTATTCTCAAGACTAGGTCAAATTTAGATCAGATTTGGGTCCCAGAATACACTGATTCGTCAAAAATAATTCTCCCGTGTGCGGTTTACGATGTAGGTTATAAAGTAACTATGAAAGTAATTAAATATCATAATTGATAGGTTTGAAGTAAATTGAATATATCATAAAGAAAGTAAATGTGAGAAAATTACAATGCCCCGACCGGGTTCGGTTGTTTGCTCTTGACATGTCATATCATTCACAAATATATATATATATATACATGAAACAACTGCTCTCAACATTATAGTACAGTACGTATTAGGTCGTTTCTCTTTGGAATCATACAAGAAGAGATTATCTCGACCGAATATCAATCCGTGGCTAAAGCTCGACATAAAAGTTCCGGTCGGGGCATTGTAATTTTCTCACATTTACTTTCTTTATAATATATTCAACTATGAAAGTAATGAAACTGTAAGATTAAGCCCTTGTTCTTTTCCTTTTCGATTCCGGAATTTGTTTATAAAACTCCTATACTCATATATTTATTTTAATGTACAAAGCTTCTATTGACCTTTTATTTACGCAGTACTCGGCAGTAGGCATAATTTATTGAACGTATCCCTACAATAATTGTATCCACAGATCGAACCCGGCTCGATTGGAGATGAACTTCGGAACTCCTTCATTGTGCTGACGTTTGGAAAAGGAACTATTTTATTCGAATGACATCAAAGCACATGCCACTGAATGTACGAATGTCAAAATGTCATCGTATTAAAGACAAGATCTATATTGCAGAATTTAAGAGATTGAAGAGATTTAATTTCTAGCTATGAAGTGTTTAATTCATGTAGACTCCTAAAACACTGTGTTCCCTTAGTGACTACAGAGCCATTCCTACTTTGGTTAAAATGGCGCAAACTTGTCAAAAAAATACCAAGTCCGATCAGTTGTATGATGATAATGTGGCACTTTCGTTAGGGATAATGTTCCAGCAGAAGCAAAGTGGTTTCCAATGAAAGAGAACTTTTACAAAATAGCGTTATACGAGAACCACATGCACCCTGTTGAACTTCAGGTCGAATAGGATCTCTTACTGACGCTATATAAAAAAAAAATCGAAATATTATATGATCACCCTTCTATCAAATGTTTACCTGCAATGTTTGATCAATGGAACGAACGTAGCCATATCTGTTAACAGGTTACCTCTGCCTTCCCTGCTTTCGAATACCATCAAGCAAATTATCAATCTAATTTATCAAAGTTTAAGTGGGTAAAATAAAAATCGATGACATTTCTTCTGGGTGGAGTGGAATACAAGAAAGAATGTAAACTTGAACTCCTAGAGATTATACAACGGCATACGTTGTATACGAGAGCGACATCCTTGGGTACGGCGTGACGTAGGTCATCCAGTGAAATCTGAGTTCTGGAAAAGGGGAAAATAATTTGTGAGCTTTTTCCTTCTCTTTATGTAAGTTTGGAAGAACCTCAGTGTAGAAATGTCCCGTGAAAAAGGATTGCTTTTCGAGTGCGCTCATATTCGAAAAATGACCAAAAATATCTGAAGTGTATATGGCCGAATACACCAATTGCGAGAATAAATACAGTTCACACATGAAATTGCCATTTTCTCAACTTTATTCCACTGGGGACAATACCCAGGTATTAAAACCAAATTCCATCATATTTTCATTAGCACAAGATTTGTAATAGTGCAATAAGTATTCAATTGACATCAAATGACGAAAGGGGGGAAGACATCCAGCCGGGATCCCAGGACAGGAGTTTCCTGGGGCGCTGATTCCCCTCAAACAGTTATCATCTATTGAATACAAACATCTCAAATGTGTCAGAATATACACATGTACATGTAGGAGGGAGAGAGGCTTCAAGACCAGAACCTGAATTCTAGGAGGGGAACCTGGTCACGTGACCTGCCTGAAGGAAGACATCCAGCCGGCGTCCCGGGACAGGCGTTTCCAGGGACACTGATTCCCATCTCCCATTTTTCTTTACCTATATATAGAATCCCTCCCCCTACGATTGACCTGAACTGATGGGAAAACAATTAAAAAACCCATCCAAAAACAGTCCAAATTTTTTTTTTTTTTTTTTTTTTTGTGGCCAAACTGCACTTGGATAGATTAATTTGTTATGAGGGACTTTTCGTCCTCCTTCAATGGGGCAGCAAGTCCTAGAGCATTCTGAAGTCGGAGATTAGCAGATCACTTCCGCGCTCCGAGAGGTGTACCCTGTCCCGATAGAACAGTTCGTGGTCCTGCGTGTGGATGTTGTGTCTCAAGAATGACGCCCGGAACATCCTCCTGATCTTTCCCCTTGCATACTTATTTACTGTCTTGCGGCAGTTGTTCAAGGCCAACTGGGAGTGCGGACCATCTGCGCGTCCATAATAGAAGAGCTTATGGACGAGTTCAGAAAAACAGATTTTGCTTTCTGGGAGCAGCTGCCTAGCCGCCCGTAGCACCTCCTCGACAGCCTACCTATGTGTTTGACAGCGTACTTCCCAATGTCGTTGGACCCTGTGAGCAACTCTACCAAGTGTGGGGCAGCGTGGCGTACTGCGCATATCTTGGGTTGTTCTACACGTAGGTATTTCATGGATTGTAAGGCCACCCCGCCCGAACCAACGAACCTGGATGTCTGGGCGAGCCCCAAGCTGTTGGAGACCAATGACCTTGGCTCTCTCCACACCTTTCGGCTTCGTGAATCTGCATGGCATGAAAAACACATACTATCACAAGCATCATATAGTTTTCCTCTTCGGGGTACTTTGACATGTAAATGGTAACTTGCTATGATAGTGGTGTATAGCACAGGGTGCATCTCTATTTTATTTACTTTTTTTTTTCTTTCTTCTTCTTCTTCTTCTGTGTGATATGGTAAGCTTTTTAGCCAATTCCTTTCCGGTCAGATATGTGATGGATACATGTTGTTCTTGAATGTATTATGTATGTATTTTCAGTGATTGAATGAGAATAAATGAACTTGAACTTTTAACAATATGCCATATTGATCTGTCTTTCAGCATGTACGAGTAGTTAGCATACTTCCCAACATTTGGAATTCAGAAAACTGAACGAACTTATTGATATTGGCAGGGGGTCAAGGAGCTCCACCGCCACCGCCGGTGGGGGTGGAGCTCTCTGGAGTAAGGGGTCCAGTGGCCTGCATCAAGGCCCCTGGTTGACACTGTTCCGCTCATGGTTGCTTTTATTTTGACAGATTTTCACCCGAAATGGAACCAAATCACAAATCATGTACGACTACTTACTCTACCGGACTCAATTAATTGGTATTAGACCCTAATACTATTTCCCCAAAATCTGAACGTACAGTTTTTTTATGGGACTAAAAACTTCAAAAACTGAACGGTTCAGTTAAAAGTGTGCGGTTGGCATGTATGAGTTGAAACAAACTGGTCTCATATTGAGAGGTACAAACAAAACTTAGATTTAATTTGATTCTAACAAGCACGTCCCAGTTATCTGCTTATCCCATGCCCCCATTAATAGCATCACTATGCTATGTAGCCGTTCCTGGCAAAACATATTTAAAGGAACCAATTAATTAAAGAGAAGTTTGACTTCTGGTAATGGTCATGAGCTGATGGTTGACGGAAGAGGTAGATTTCTCCTTCAATTAATTCCCAGTCAGATGAACATAAAAATGTCGCCTGAAGAGGATTGCTCTTGAAATACTCCCAAATATGACAAGAAATAGTTAAAATATTTGGACTAAATTTGCTCCATGTTTGTGTAGTCCCATATACATGGACTCGAGTCTGTATGCAGTACTTCTTATAGTTTTTGATTTTCACCAAATTTAAATCAATGTTTTATCATTTTGATGGTTCCAATTCTCCCATTACACAATTGTTTTCACTTTTATGCGACTTGGAAATTATTATAAATGGCGGAAACCATGAATCATAACTATTCTGCGGTAGGTCAGTCTTATTCAAATGTATTGTGAATTAATGAATGGTTAGGGCTTTGAAAGATATTTAGTTTGTAAAAGTTGTTCCCTTTTTGCCATTGTATTCCTGAATATTACTTGACATTTGCCATAATAATATATATCCAATTTCATAATTTAGAAGGAATTTCAATCCACTTTTCATACATTTATTTTTATACATAATTCTTCTAAAATATTCTGATTATGTTAAAAGAATAGAAAATTAACAATGGAGACATTATTGAACTATTGACACCAATTTTCCTTTTTATTGAGTTTAGGCCCTAAAGCAGGCCTGCCCGGTGTGAAACTTGAAAGATGGGCGTGACTTCCCGGCTGCATGCAGCATGGGCTCAATTATTATAAGTTAAACTGAAAGACAATTGTGTCCCAACGGGTCGGAATCAGGCGGAAGTCGCGATCGGCCCTTGTCTAGAAACAAGGGTTTTAATGAAAATGTCATTTTGTACCAATTTTTTTTTTTTACATATTCCGAAGCTTTGATTATTCCTCTACCACGTCCCGAAATTTAAAGCCAAAATACCATGTCTAAGTACCTCAAAATAATGTTTTATTACGACCCCCCCCCCCCGATTTTCTAAATAGTGAAAAAAAGAAAGTGAAGAAAAGAAAAAGGAAGAAGAGCAGTGGCAAACTTGGTGATGAGGGAAAAAAATTTCTGACCAGCAAGAAAGAAAAAAAAACAGGAAGAAAGTAAGTCAGATTAGGTACGTTTGCAGAATCCCTTTCCCATGACAAATTTTCTGACGAGCAAACAAAAAAGTACTGGGTCAGTATGACTCTGACACTCTGCCGTAACTTCCGTATTTTGTATACAGACAATAAAACAGCAAAGCTTTGACCCTGGTACACATGTGACAGCTTGCAAAGCCGGCTTCACGCCTGCAATAAAAGCCGCCTCGAGATAAATAAATTTGCGAGGCAATACGTCACAGTAACCCCCACCCCTCAAAAAAATCTTAGTTACGGGCCTGATAGAGACTGTATGTTGGCATAGTAACCAGCTCCGTCGCACTGGGTAAACCCTCGATCAAAGAGACTTGACATTCGCAAGCATGCCATCTAAATACATTGTAACCACGTTTCTTTGTTTATGTATGAATAAGTTGGGATTTTTTTGACAATGCAGAACAATACACTGTCCGAGGCGGTCGTTTAACGTGTAAGTGTTTTGTTACTAGGCCACTGGCGCTCTGTTTGAACCTCCGCCCTTATTGACCCAGTGGGACCGTGAACAGTATTGAAGAGGAAGGCGTTGGCTTTCTAACAGATCCCCATACAAAGGCACCTATTGTTCTATGTATCGATCCGTGGGTGACTGTAACACCAGTGCCCCACTGAATGGTTAAATCCTCAATAACATAAAACTAGAATTTTACATCCACACGCAACACATAGCCACAATTATTAATCATTTCTCATGTGTGAAAAGTGCATGAACAATTGCAGGGCTTGGGAAATAACGCAGTTTCCGATCCAAAAATATTGGGGGGCTGCCCCCCCCCCCCGGTTCCGCGGGCCCTGGTGTACATTATAACTTCAAGGTCATGAGGTTGTGTTTCGATTTTTATTGATAAAGGTACACATTTGTACATCTGTAATCATTTCAGGGCATAGCCAGAAAAAAAAAAGCATTCCAATATGTTAACAATTAAGATTAATTTGGGGTTAGTTGTCATTGTCACTGATTGGTCGCTCCATATTGTTAAAAATGTGTGATTTCAAGCTTATGATGTCTCTGCAGAGATGTACTAGTGAAGTTTGTCATGCCTATGTTTCTGGATATCACGTTACAAATATTGGGCTGGTGAGGATCAAGCCGATGAATAAGCCTGGATCATCAAGGATAAGCAGGAAATACGAAATAAATAAACATCAAACCCATAAACGCCGTTCTTGTTTAACAAGAACGGAGTTTATGGGTTGAAAATAAACATAAGTCGGGGGGGGGGGGGGGGGGGGGGGCATCGGAATTCTTGGGGAGCTAGATAATTTTGGTTGACACCAACATTTTGAAAAGCCCTGCGGAAACTTATTGTAGCTGATATTTTTAGGGCTCAGCCAGTCTGGTGTACAATCGAAAGACTTATGCATGAGGCAGTGTTGGTTACAACAAAGTAAGTGAGGTAGTGACTTTACCAGTATACAGAGCATTACATAAGGTCGATTGGTCATAAAACTCATAACGCTTGTTGCTGGGTAAATCGGCCTGTAAAATTCCCCATGAAAACTGATGATTATCTGAAACGCGGGCAAGGGAGAGTTTGATTATTCAAAATCGTAAATCACGGACGCCGGATTATTCAGAGAACAAAACTGTTTGCTATTCTGTATCTTTTGGGGGGAATGGAGGGACTGCAATCTTAATTATTTTTAAACTATAATCCGAACCTAGATGGTCGTTGTCTAAGGTTTCTTGAAGGAACGATAGAGATAACGACAGAAAGGTCGGACTAAGAGAGAGGGAGAGAGTGAGAGCGAAAGGATGTTGTCTTTATAATACTACAACTAATAAGAACAATAGTGATAATAATAATAATAATATTAATGATAATTAAACTATCTTTTTAGGTACAAATTTAAACGGGCATTTCCAAGTGCACTTTTTTTCTGTGTAGAAATTAAGACTGGCTACCAAAATAAAAAAGTCCTGCTAATATAAAAATCGTTCTAACTTAACCCCAAGTAATTCAAAATGATGATAATGACAACAACAACAATATAGTAATGATAATAATAAAACATCTTTTAGGCCCTAATTTAAACGGCATTTCCAATCGCACTGTTTTCTGTGTAGAAATTATGGCTGGCTACCAAAATAAAAAAGGCCTGCTAATCGTTCTAACTTAACCTCAAGTATTAATTCAAAATAACCTTACAAAGTGACACTGCAATTGGTAATACCTAGCAAAATTGTGATGAAAGAAACATGGCAGTAAAATTATTGAATCTTGCTAGTGGTTTGACGGAAGAAAAGGTATTGTGATAAAAAAATTATAACTTAGAATTTCGAGACTGTCTTGGTATTCAGTGCTCTCTTTTTTCTCCTTTTTCATAATCTATTTAAATTGTCAAAGACTCCCAATAAAATTGCCCCAAGAAATTAATAAATAAATGAATGAATTGATAAATTGATTAATGATATAAATGAATCATTGCATGGGGTCTTATCCTTGTTAGCATAATTTATATCTGGCAAGAGATTCCATATATTTTGCTTTTTGAAAATATGAGGCAAGGAGAAAAAAAGGTGATCTAAAATCTGGGATTGGGCGATTGTGTTTGTAGAAGTCTCAATTGAGCGGGGCTGGGCCACATGAAAAGAATTTCAATAATAAAATGCTTCAGGTTCAGTGTTATCTTCGTAAAAGCTAAAACGGCAGAGAAAGGGCCATCAATACCGCCGTGCAATACCCCTTACCTCCCCATGATCCGCCTATAGAACAAAAGCATAGCTTTCAGTATTCTGATAAGCATGCCTTCATAAACGGGGACCGAATTCTATTAAAGCGAAAATCGCGTCATGCAGGTGACAATGCACGCCCACGCTGGCTGGTGAACGCTCATTGTTACCTAACGTAATTTACATACAATTTGCATAATGACGGGTTTGAGCACGCGGCACGCGACCTTGGTACGTGGTCGACTTCAAGGGAGACGTTGCTAGGGAAGTGCTCAACGGACCATAACGAGCTACGGGCAGCTTGTTTTCGTTTCGCACCGAAACTTTGAGCACCGTTTTCTCCGTTTTTTAAATTCCTTGGCGGAGCGTTTTCATGTTTTAAATCACTTTTTACAATGACTTCTGTTTTAGTAATATATCCATGTTATACATCATTTTAAAGGTTATTAACCAGAGATTCTAGAACACATGAAAACTGACATTTGCGATTTTGCGACTTCCGCCTGAAACCGTCGCGTTTGGTCACAATTGCCCTAATCATAAGTTCATTCATGGCTCGAGCTAGTTGGGTGCAGTTTAAAAGAATCCCCACCGCTAAGAACGTCTTTATCAAAATTGTGACTATAGAAGGTATAAATGATAAAATATAAAATAGAGAGAAGAGAAAGAAAGAAAGAAAGAAAGAAAGAAAGAATGGAGAGGGAACTTATTGGGGTGTCCCGACAAAATATTATACGCGCTATACAACAGATACAAGCACTATGAACATGACGAACAAAGAAGCGGACAATTTATGCTGGTCCTCATTGTACCCTTCACAATTGCACTGGTTAACAAAAGAACATCCATTCATTGCTATCCTGTAAAAATATGTAGAACAGGTGTCACATAATAGCAGTGAAGGGATGTCTACTAGAGCTATTGTGGAGGGTACAATGAGCTGCATAACTTGTCCGCTCTCTTTGTCACCGTGTTCATAGTGAAGGCTATGTTGATCAATATTTATAGTTCTAGTTATTTTTTTTTAATTTTTTTTTTTGTCAAAGCTTTTAGAAAAGAAATGCGTTTTTTTTTGTTGTTTTTTTGTGGGGGGGGGGGGGTTCGTTTTAATTTCTTTGAGTTTTTGCTCCTTCAATAAATTTTAATTCAGGAGTAAGTCAGATCAAAATTATAATTAAGCGATTAGGGGATGAATCCAATTTCAACTATAATAAAGGTTTATTTTGAAATCCATTCCATTCACATTAGGGAAAATAAAGGCACCTATTTTTAGCACATCGGACTTGGCACATCCTTCTTTCAGTATTGCGCAACCGTACTAACACACTGTTAGAGCGTTGATTAAAATTTTTAATCTTGTTGGTTAAAATTTTAATCAACCGAGGGTTACCAGGTGAACCACACATTTGTAGGTTAAAACTTTAATCAACGGCCTGTTGATTAAAGTTTAACCTGTGGTCGATTAAAAGTTTTAATCATTTGTTGGTTAATCGTATTTTGCTCAACGTTGGTTAAATTGGTGTTGATTAAACTAAAACATATTGTTGGTTAAATGTTTAACCATTTGTTGGTTAGTTTTATTTTGTTGGTTAAATGTTTAACCATTTGTTGGTTAATCATATTTTGCTTCAACATTGGTTAAAATGGTGTTGATTAAACTTAAACAAATTGTTGGTTAGATTTATTTGATGAGAAACTCCCCGGAGAAACATTTAGGGATCGAATCTGACACCAGCCATTTAGGATCCAATTTTGAGATGCTTGCATGGGTAGCACTGCAGCTGCATATAGCTGCGCTACAAGTGCATAATATAGAAGGTAGCTATTTCAAGGGTTAAAAATGTTTGTAAAGCTCGAGAGCAAAAGGTCCCTTGCATAAATTATTCAGGATGGCGTAATCTTGCGCCCCCTCCCAAGTATAGAATATTGTGTATTAGAAATGGTTTAAAGGGTTCAAAATCTTATCCAATTTTGCGCCCCCAAACTTACACACACGTTTAAGTGCAGGAAATAGCTTTTCAAAAGTTCAAATTCCCCCCTAAAAGAAAAAAGACCCAAACGTAGCCCTACCATACCTCGAATATAATTTCCCCCATGCAGGTATTTCGTTGATTTTGCGCCCCAAATTAAGGAAGAAGTGAATAAAAAAAAAAGGTTTTTCATTTTCTTTCTTTTTTAATTGCTCTATAAAGCTATAGCTTTATAGAGCAATTACAAATTAATATAGGTTGCTGCAATTAATAGGTTGCTGCACTTTCAAAGGGTGACATGAATTAGATATTAGATTTCTGAGGGAATAAACTGCACCCAAAATTCACTTATAGATATTTATGAAACTTTGCATGGCGGCCAATAGATACAAGAGCATGATAATCATTTTCAGGTATTTATATTTCCTTAATTAAACACGGAAATTAGTCTTATTTCAATGTTTAATTTGTTAAGTTTGTGCAGTGGGGGGGGGGGGGGGGGGGGGGCAATTTTGTGGCTTGCCCCGGGCACCATAATTTACGCCACTGGTTCGGCGGCGACCCTAGATTTGCAGACAATAATAATTATACCCCCAACACAACATAGTTTTTTTGCATAAGCACATCTAGGCCTATACTGTAATGTCTTGTCTGGTTTATTGCGTGTCTACGACAGACTTTGTTGAATTTTTGCAAGCGAGCAAAGCGAGCAAGCCCACTGAACGTTTGTCGGCAAAAAATTATACCCTGCACCTCAGTCGGCAAAAGGAGGGGGAAATGGAGAGGGAGGAGGAAAGAAAAAGGAGGAGTAAAGAAAAGGAAGCAAATGTAAGGAAGGGAAATGACAAAAAGAAAAAAGGGGTAACCACAAAAAAACAAGGTCATGATTATTATTATAATATTATCATCATCATCATTATTTTGCGCAGTGGCGTAATGAGACAAAAAAATTGAGGGGACCAAACATGGCACATGGCGCACTATTTCTAAATAGTCGCCAGCGAGCGTATAGGGAGCCGAACGAAAAAAAAATGACCTTTTTTTTAATGAAAATCTAATTTTCTGATAGATTTATGACATATATCCACAGAATAATTTCATTTTTTTTACCCTTTAATCCATTTCTTTTCCTTTTCCCTTTTCCCCTTTTTTCGGCGTGGAACTTGCGGGGGGGGGGGGGGGGAGCAGCCCCCCCTCCCAACTAAACCCCAACAGGGCGCCAATGATTTTGCGATAAAGCGCGCTCCGCTTTCTTGCATTGCTTGCAAAACTCACTGGGAAGTCAATTTTCGAGGAAAAAGGCGTCCCTATTCGGACAGTGTTATAAAGTATACCAGAACGTGGCCAAGGTTCCCCGATATCCACTTATTTTGGGTTCCCGGTAGGCCTAATTATGTAACTATGTACATTTCACCACAAAAAAAATTGGGAAAATCATACACTTTCTTCGATCTCGCCAGCAAAGAAGTGGAAGTTGATGTGGCCTATATTGGGGCCAAAAAAGGGCGTGCTTGCGAAAATACATGGACCCAGCTTAAGTCTAGTTCTGGACTCTAGCTTGTTATTGATTTTTTTTTTTTTTTTTTTTTTTTTGGGGGGGGGGGGGGGGGGGCAGCAGGTTCTTGGGTTCACGCCACCACTCGGCTTACCATCACTCGGTGTGCACTAGGTGTATACATACACTGTTAGCTGTACAAACATTGCAAACACACACCGAAACACGCACACAGCCCTGGCCCTCAACTCGCGTGCATCCACGTGGCGTGCGCAATCGATCGTCTATTGTGTGTATACATACAAATTGTTTGTATACAAAGCGTGTGCATTTTAGGAAGCTAGGTAGCTTAGCCAGGCCTTTTAATATATACAAATCAAATCGCGGTTAATTTGTCGACTTCCGAGATTGCACTGTTTGTTTTCATTTGCTAAATGTTTATGCTAACAGCCAACGAATGCAATGTCGGCTAAGCAGAGACAAAAAATCTACAACGGAGACGAAGCGCGACAACTTTTTGAGGCTCTGTATTTTACAGAACCCGCAACAAGTGATTCCGATCATGACAACACACAGCGAGCAGCAGGTCCTGCAGCAGGTGGTAGACTGGCCTCCGCGACGCAGCGGGGATCTGAGCCTGTCTCTACAGACAGTTCTGACACTGACAGTGAGCCGAGTTTTGATGGTTCAACTTCGAGTTCGTCTTCGGGTTCGAGGACACGTACGAACAACTATTCACAACATGATGGCAAAGGCTTCGCCGGTGTAGAGGACGAGGTAAATATAAAATAGAGATCTGTTCAATTGTCTCTTATAAAATTTTTATTATATTCTACTTTTTAAGTTGTACTTGTAGTTGTACTTTGTACTGTAGTACGATGGGGGGTTGGCTGTCCGGACACTTAACACAAATAAAATCACCTCTTTTGCCTTTGAATTTTACAAAAAATATGCATCAAATACAAAAAAATAATTGTGAGCATTTGTGATTTGTATTATTGTCTGACATTGGATTCAAACAATTTATGAAATATTGCTTCCAAAATTCTTGAAATTGGCATCTTGTCCGGATACACAACCCGTCCGGACCACAGAACTCCTAAAGACGTAGAAGGCTTGTGCGGGTACGAAATTGTAGGCATTGTTCGTACGTGATCACGTGATATCCGCCATGTTGGTTAGTCCTTCGCTCTCCAGCTCCAGCTCCGGATTCATGAAGCTCGTCGCGTCAACGGCATTCATTCAGTACAAATTGTTTGATCAACACTAGGGTTATATGAAATTGCTAGATGTTGTTAATGCTAGTATCCAAATGAACCAAGACAAAAAGAGAGGGAAGTTTCTCTCTGTTATCAAATGTTGCTTTGGGCATTTTCATGCTTATTTGTAAATGCAGTCATCATCCACTCTTGTTGCTCATTTTGATAATTTTACAGCACTACATTTACTTACCATTTCAAACAACTTTGATCACTGAAATGATTCTCATGGTTCTGGCAAATGAAAGTGGAAATTTATGTTATATTGTATTCATATCCTGATGCAAGACTTCATGCTTGTAAGAGTTCGATATGAGGTGTGCTCATTCCAGTACGTTGCAATATTATAGCCCTCAAGATAATTCTTTGTTTTTACAGATCACTGTTATGATCCAGACATCTGTGTTTTGTTGAAGGTTGTCACTCTAAATAAGAATATTAAAAATACATCAAATCCAACGAAGTGTCACAAGTCACGACTGCCAAATTGGAAACAAAAGGTAGCTTTCGGAGAGGACTACAACTTATTCATTAAGCATTAAAATTCTAATTTGACAAAAATAAAGTCATTACAATTCTAACTCGACAAAAAAAAAATTGCCAGACCTCCAAAAAATCGCCCAGTTTGGGGGGGGGGGGGGTATAAGGGTCCAGTTTCCCTCCATAATTCTCTGACCAGCAAAAAAAAAAAAAAAGGTTTTCATTCTAAAAGGGGGGGGGGGGGGGGCACAATCCACAAAAGGGATCCTCTATGGTCAAAATGCATACTTTTCTTCCAAAGGGGGGGGGGGGGGGCACGGGCCGGAAGTGCCCCCCCCCCCCCCCCCCCCCCGGATCCGCCAATGATGATTATGCTTTTGATGCCTTTGCTGCATGTTATTTGCACAGTTGCAGATACATCTATACCTTTGATTATTATACATGTAAAACAAACAGCATAGTCATGGATATAAATGATTTTTTTTCTGATGTACATGTAGGTTACTAAATTATAGAAATTACAAGCATTGTCAAATGATATTCCATGGATGGTAAGAACCAACTTTGATTGAGATGATCCGGGAGCAGTGAATTCTGACTGTAAACAATAAGCACATCATCGTATTCATCTGTTTCTTAATATCGATTAGACACACTCAAAATCTGCTGGATTTTATCTTGACACTCATATAGTGAAGGGGCATGAATAATAACAAAAAAAAGAAATACAATGGAAGGAGAATCTTGAGCCTGGCTTGTAAAAATACTAACGTTTCTTCAAAGTTAAAAAAAAACCAGTTGAATAAAAATTGATTCAAGCGGCGGCTAAGCAATGCGTCTACTCAGAAAGTGGGAGGAGATCCGATATAATATAAATAGGCATTGAGAAGCACATGGTCTGGTGGGTTAGTTGAAAAGATCGAGGACTAAGCAATATGGCGGCGTGTGCACTCGAGCGAATCCTACACCGGGTATTACGGCGATACCGCGATCTGTGCGTTATGAATGGGTATGAGCCTTCTACGTCTTTAGGAGTTCTGTGGTCCGGACACACAACAACTGGGTATACTGTTTCTACATGTAGACTAGATCCCTATAAAAAATTTAAATTAAATCTCATTTATCGAGACTTTATCATGTTATTTCTATGCCGTTGACTGGGGGGGGGGGGGGGGGTTGGGGTTGGATGTCCGGACACTTAAGAAAAGTAAGATCGCCCCTTTTGCCTTTGGATTTCACAAAAATTATGCAGCAAATACCCAAAACAATTGTGAAAATTTATACTTTGTAATATTGTCTGACATTAAATTTGAACAATTTATGAAATATTGCTTGCAAATTTCTTGAAATTGACGTCTTGTCCGGACACACAACAACTGGGTATACTGTCTCGACTAGTCTTGATTACCAAGTGGCGTAATGAGCCAAAAAATTTGAGAAATTATTCTGTGGATATTAATTATGAGAAAATTAGATTTTCTCATAATTAATATCCACAGAATAATTTCGAAACTTCTACACAGAATTTTCAAACTCATTAAATGTGCTAATTTATGCGCATTTTTCGAAAATCACAAAAATCGCTTCTCCTTCCTCATTTGCTGACCGATTTCGATTTTTTTTGTTTCATCTGAAAGACTTTCATGAGGTTCATTGAACTTCAACACAGAATTTTGAAATTTTGTCTAGAAAATTATTTATGCTAATTTATGCGAAATTAATTTAAAAATCGCAAAAATTGCTTCTTACTCATTTGACCGATTTTGATTTTTTTTGTTCCATCTGAAAGACTTTCATGAGGTTCATTAAACTTCTACACAGAATTTTGAAATTTTGTAATAGAAAATTACTTATGCTAATTTATGCAAAAATTTATGCTAATTTATGCGAAATTTATTTTAAAAATTAAAAAATTATTAACTGCATAGTCCATGACATGTCTGCAAAGTACAAGTATATCGGACACTGAAAGTTTGCACTATTATTGCAGCAATATAGAGTAGACTATATCACACAAAGTAAACATAGTGACAAATTTCCATCAAGGCCGGCAGAAGAAATTCACAATCATTTAATTTTACATGGCTTTTTAACCTACACTTTGACATCAATTTTTGAAACATAAATATACCGTGTTAAGAGGATAAGGGGATAGTAAAGATACATTCCAGTAATCACCCATTCATGTTTTCCTCATCAGCAATAATATTATTAATGGTACAATTAATTTAACATTAAATGGTTTGCAGTATACCAAACGTAAATATACTAATCGGAGATGATTAAAAGGGGGTACAATACTGAATACATACGCATTTCTGTGAGTCCTGACAATTAACTAAAGGTGGCGGATAGGGCCTATTTGAACTTGACCTTATAGTGACCCAGAGGTCACAAAGATTGAACTTTGACCTGGCCTTCAGTTCGTGAAGTCGCCTTAAACTGAAAATAATCAAGGCATTCGAACATCATACCCTTCAAAAAAAAAAAACATATTTAACCAAAGTACTCTACCATTATATCAAGTTCAACTTTGACCTTGTATTGACCCCTCTGACAATGAATGAATGATCTCAGAAATTAGTTCTATATTTTTTGTACCCAAAACCCTTCATTTAAACATTTGGTATCTATACTGCAGTTTAAAAAGCTAACATAATTATGCACGGTCATGTAAACGGTAACATATTTGACCTTTATTTGACCTCTATGACCATAGCGTGACCTTAAATAGCAAAAATGGTGTTAGAAATGAATTCTGCGTCCCTCGAAATCCCTATGTACATACATCATACACGAGTATATGACATGTACTTCAAAAGTTGGGTTTCAATATGGCTGCCAGGCGCCATTTTGGATTTATGCAAATTATGAAAATTGCTCAAGGTTGCCCTTTGGGCAACAAAGCTGAAATTGTTCTAGGACCACATAAGATCACATATCAACAAAAAACTTCATAGTATGCAACTATTCTAGGTTCCCGAATTGTCAAACCGACTATATTCATTTCAGTGTCAGCTCAGTTGAAAGTACAAACTGCGTGAATTTCTTTGCTGGATGCCGGATGAGCTCCACATCATTGATGTGCTAGTTTACACTTTCATTCCTTTTCTTTACCTTTCTTTTCTTCTTTCTTTTTGGTGTGGAAATTTTTTTTTGGGGGGGCAGTTCAGGCTGCCGCTGCCCCCTAGCCCCTAAACCCCCACCAGTATGCCAGTATTAATTACAACAATACTCTTCCACTTCAATCAATCTAGAATTCCACAGCTAGAAATAAATCAGTCAGAAGCTTCATGAATATCTTTTGAGGGCGATTCCATGAAGAGTGTCCTGTATGACACATGACATTTATCCATATATTTCATCCATATATTTCATCCATAAATGAAAAATTTCTTGATATGACCATGACTATAGGTGGTGATACCAGAAAGCTTCATTATTTAATGGTTATATCAGAAGATTTTTCATTTTTGGATGAAATATGTTGAAAAAGGACATGTGTCGTACGGGACACTCTTCATGGAATCGCCCTTGAGAGGAAAACTTCCACCTGTGTTTCATTGAATGTGACGGTGGTGAATAAATGAATAATACATAACTTTCATGAGCACAAATCTAGCACTTGTGTCCATGGGTTAGTACATGTACCTATTTAAAGGAAATCACAAATATGGTAAATTACATATGATGTATCAATAGAAACTAGTAAGCTAGCAGATGACAATCGTTTTTTCGTCAACTACTTAGCGACTGATTTAAAAAAATTACATATGAGCAATTTGCCCCAAAAATAAAGATGTTAAATGACGTCAGTGATTATACTAATCAAGCCCAAGCAGACAACATCCCATATAAAGAATGAAAATTCATGTACATGTAATTGCACTGCAATAATTTATCAGATTATTAAAAAATTATTTAGGCATGACCCCATTTCGCATCATTAGAAAAAAGAATTGAAACCGATTCTGATAACTAAAATCTTTTGTTTGTATTGAGGTTGATGAACAATCAAAGAAACCACATGTTCAAATTGAAATGCCTGCCAAATGAAAGCATGGAGCGGTACTCGCTCCCTCTTGAAACACCGATCATACCGCGGTGTATGCAGCTGAAAATACAATAATGTCTTACATGTATTTTGCTAACAAGCTACTGTGTCCTTTATTTTTCATCGCTGCATTTTCCACCCAAATAATACCATGCACATGCAGGGTAAAGAGTGAGGTAATAGCTTAAACTTACGTATTATGCATCGCGTAATTACTAATTCAGTTGTGCAATGTAATCACCTAGACACAAAGGCCTGAATTCACAAAGGAGGTTTAGTTTAAACCATGGATTTAGTGATTACGCAATGGTGGACAATTTTTCGATATATATGATTGACAATAGAATTCTAAGAACAATAACATTACAAGTTTGATGATTTGATGTATCATAATTGTGTACACTCTCTTAAGCATAAAAGTGACTAGTGAGTAGACTAGTCGATGCACCCAACATGCTCCTCGACCTCTTTGAGGATGGGTACACTTTACCTGAAAATTATTTACATGTATATGTAAATTTGTTGACTAGTCATGCAAGTGCTAGGCCTCTAAAAGTTAGTAACTTCACTTACATACATTACATGTACAAGTACATTTGTACACTGTACAAGCTACATGAGAGTTCTGATATTAACCAAAATTCTTATGGTGTTTTCACTGTTTTGAGGTAGCTTTAGGCATCTAAGTAGGAATGTGTGGAAACTCTTGATAAACCTTGAATACTGAGACTTCATACGCATTTCATTTCTTCATTTGCAAAAAAAAAAAAAAAATGTTTTGATCAAATCTGTGTAATAGTACCATTATCTACAGGGTATGCCTATAAAACATTATGAATGCATGCTGTGTTTGTCTCATTTGTCTACCTTAAAGGTTTCTTTCTTTTTTTTAAATGTATTCTATGGAAGTTATTAAGAAGTTGTGATTTTATATTGAACACAAAATAATGTTATGGTTGAAAGTACATGTGCATGTAAATGAATGAATTACACTGTCGCTATTACTAATATTTTCAATAAATTTAGGTGAGTTTTGAAGTGCCTCATGTGAACAGCTACACACAAAGCAAGCAGGCATGTCATCAGGCAGATGATCGACCCCTGACAAGTAAAGCAGATGTTGAAGCAGGTCTGTACTCTTTGCATTCATATTAACTATTGTAGTGCAGCTAAATTTACGTTACCACCCCCCCCCCCCCCCCCCCCAAGAAAATAGTTACAAAAAACAAGGAAAGTACAGTTAAAGCTCATCATGTACATACAGTTTTGGTAGCAAGAAGGAAATTGGAAAGAAATGTGTTAAATAGGCCTATTGTCTCATGTTGTTTTCCATGAATCGAAAGCTGGTTGTACGAGATCATTTGATGTTCTGTCAGTAATTTCTGGTGAATTTATGTAAGGAATGCTAGATTATGGCAATATACATGTACTGCCCTGTATACATGTATGCTAGGACCTTTCCACCCCGACAGTTCCCTGCACAGCAGTCTTGATTCTTCGCACAGAGATAGCACGTGTGTCACTGTGTGTCGGTTTTGAATGCGTGTATGGTGTACATGTATAGTGCACACTGAAGTTGTTTGGAGTTTTTATCCCTGACCCATAATTTAAATTGTTTGTTTCTCATTTGTTTATTATGCCACTTAAGGATGTGAAATCTTTACATCAGCTTTCTATTACTAGTGTCTCGCTATTTATTAACAAAAATCCAATAAATCTGACAAAATGTTTTAGAGGGCTTACCAAACTTATTACCTTTACTGCATTGTGCCAGTAAGTTTGTTTTATTTATAACTTTAAAAATTTGATGCAATCTGACTAAACACCAACGAACGTCAAAAATCTTTACTATCTCTTTAGATGAGACTGACTCTGGAGACTGCTCATTCACAGAAGTGGATTTGTCCATGAGTGAGTTAGACTGTTACATTTCTGAGGTTGATGTTACTTTTAAAGAACCAGGTAAGCTTTTAGGCTTTTGTTGTCTTTCCAGTAATGACTACCTTGAATATCAAATGGGATTTGGGCTGTGTTAAAGCATGACTGGTAGATACCTCGAGAGAATATTTTTCAGCAGTAACTTTGGCCAAAATGTACACATTGATGAGAAACGGGGAACCGTTTCATGAAAGTTGTCAGCTCTGAGAAGATGTCAGACACTGACAGTAACTATAGTAACAGTCAGTGCGCAGTGCTCTTCAGCCAATCAAAACCCGAGGATTTCACTGAACTTGTCAGATCTGACATTTTCATGAAACTGAGGTTTTCACATTGTAAAGCCGATGGATACCCAATTATCTGGAGTAAGTTTTATGGAATTTCCTTCTTCCATATTCTCACCATAATGTTCTAATCATCGGATTACATTTCCATTTTTTGAAAAATCAAGGCCACAGATTTGTGTGTATCAGTAATTAATGCAGAACACAGCAATACCATTGTGCAATGCACCTGATAGTCCTGCCGAAATTTTGCTGTCCAGTGTCATTAATGATTTAACTCTGGGTTAAAAGAGATGTTACAGAATTTCAGCTGCAATGCACAATGACTATTGTTGTGCTCTGAATTAATTCCTTCCATATTCTCACCATAATGTTCTAATCATCGGATTACATTTCCATTTTTTGAAAAATCAAGACCACAGATCTGTGTGTATCAGTAATTAATTCAGAACACAGCAATACCATTGTGCAATGCACCTGATAGTCCTGCCGAAATTTTGCTGTCCAGTGTCATTAATGATTTAACTCTGGGTTAAAAGAGATGTTACATAATTTCAGCTGCAATGCACAATGACTATTGTTGTGCTCTGAATTAATTACTGACACTCACAGATTTTGTGCCCTTGATTTTTCAAAAAGTGAAACACTTATTAAAGGGAAATTAACCTCAGCGTATGAATTAGCTTATTTTGAATGGTGTAGTATATGCCTCTTATTTGATACATGCAATTTCATGTAAAAACACAGGATATAGATATAAATCACTATTTTCCAGCCAAGTTATCGTCTGCTAGCAATAATAAGGGGGCTGCCATTACTTTATGTGTACACGAACATATTTTTCATCCCAAGTAAAATTTCCTTCATCGTTAACTTGTAATTGATTTTTAGAGGACAAATATATATTAGATAAAGTCACATATTCTGAAATGTAAGTTTAGTTTTATATATTTTTTAAAAGGTCTTAATTTGTTCATAAAAAATATACTTCATAAAAAATATACGTCAAGGACGGAGAATTGACGTCAAGGACGGAGACAATCGTAACAATACCAAAACAAAGCGAGGAATCTGCTTTACAGGATGGCTATTAGAACTCATGGGTCGTCAATTATCTAGGCCCATGGCCAATAACAATCGTAATACAATCAGAACAAAGCGACGTATCTGTTGTAAAGGTAGGCTATTATCAATGCATATGGTACCTAATGATCCGTGTCATGCACAAAATGGCAGCCTCCATGGAAAGACGTAGCAGACAATAGGTGCATCCAGAATATCACGTGGGGTTAATTGTCCTTTAAACATTAAACAAAATCCAATAAATCTGACAAAATGTTTTAGAGGGCTTACCAAACTTATTATTACCTTTACTGCATTGTGCCAGTAAGTTTGTTTTATTTATAACTTTAAAAATTTGATGCAATCTGACTAAACACCAACGAACGTCAAAAATCTCTCAACAATCTGTTATGTCATCTTTACTATCTCTTTAGATGAGACTGACTCTGGAGACTGCTCATTCACAGAAGTGGATTTGTCCATGAGTGAGTTAGACTGTTACATTTCCGAGGTTGATGTTACTTTTAAAGAACCAGGTAAGCTTTTAGGCTTTTGTTGTCTTTCCAGTAATGACTACCTTGAATATCAAATGGGATTTGGGCTGTGTTAAAGCATGACTGGTAGATACCTCGAGAGAATATTTTTCAGCAGTAACTTTGGCCAAAATGTACACATTGATGAGAAACGGGGAACCGTTTCATGAAAGTTGTCAGCTCTGAGAAGATGTCAGACACTGACAGTAACTATAGTAACAGTCAGTGCGCAGTGCTTTTCAGCCAATCAAAACCCGAGGATTTCACTGAACTTGTCAGATCTGACATTTTCATGAAACTGAGGTTTTCACATTGTAAAGCCGATGGATACCCAATTATCTGGAGTAAGTTTTATGGAATTTCCTTCTTCCATATTCTCACCATAATGTTCTAATCATCGGATTACATTTCCATTTTTTGAAAAATCAAGGCCACAGATTTGTGTGTATCAGTAATTAATGCAGAACACAGCAATACCATTGTGCAATGCACCTGATAGTCCTGCCGAAATTTTGCTGTCCAGTGTCATTAATGATTTAACTCTGGGTTAAAAGAGATGTTACAGAATTTCAGCTGCAATGCACAATGACTATTGTTGTGCTCTGAATTAATTACTTCCATATTCTCACCATAATGTTCTAATCATCGGATTACATTTCCATTTTTTGAAAAATCAAGGCCACAGATTTGTGTGTATCAGTAATTAATGCAGAACACAGCAATACCATTGTGCAATGCACCTGATAGTCCTGCCGAAATTTTGCTGTCCAGTGTCATTAATGATTTAACTCTGGGTTAAAAGAGATGTTACAGAATTTCAGCTGCAATGCACAATGACTGTTGTTGTGCTCTGAATTAATTACTGACACACCAGATTTTGTGCCCTTGATTTTTCAAAAAGTGAAACACTAATTAAACATTCAGAACTTTGTTTTAATAACATTATTCAAATAACCATCATGAAACTTGATCCAAATAAATATGGTGGCCTCCAACTTTACAATGTGAAAACCTCAGTCTGATTCCAGCTCCTACTTTTAAGTAAATTAACAATTTTTGCTGTCCAGTGTCATTAATGATTTAACTCTGGGTTAAAAGAGATGTTACGGAATTTCAGCTGCAATGCACAATGACTATTGTCGTGCTCTGAATTAATTACTGACACACACAGATTTTGTGCCCTTGATTTTTCAAAAAGTGAAACACTAATTAAACATTCAGAACTTTGTTTTAAGAACATTATTCAAATAACCATCAAATAAATTTGGTGGCCTCCAACTTTACAATGTGAAAACTTCAGTCTGATTCCAGCTCCAACTTTTAAGGAAATTAACAATCAAAAATGTCATTTATTATATTTTGAACCCGTTGCTTGCAGTACAACTTTTGAACTAAAATTCCTGGTATTTCAGTTTTATACACTTATTTTTACACACTTATTTTTACTCAGCCAAATTTACTTTTTAATGACAAGACAAAGTTGAATATGTAAGCTTTAATTTGATACCAAATTAGTAGTCATTTGCAAATTTTTGACAAAAATATGAACATTTTTACAGAAATTGCACTGAAATGTGAATTTTCCCATTGACTTTATACAGGAGGCGCCGTTTCCGGCAACACCTCTGGTCTTCTAACTTTAGAATGTTATAACTCCCCTTCTATATGTTCTACGCCAATGAAACTTTCCAGGCAAATGGCATGGTAATACAGCTTCATAATAATACCAAATTTGTTTGAATAGCTTGAGTGGTTTTGAAGAAAATTCAACATTACTACAGCATGAAACCAAAAAGTGTAACAGCACGACCCTTTTGAGGGGACCAGTTCATGATGCATGAACATAGAGCAATAAAGTTTTTTTTTTTTTTCATGTTAGGAGTCATATAACTGCTTCAAATAATGAATTGGGTATGATTCCAACTGTGAATAATCTCAATGAGTTGTGTGGGAAATGATGGGGATTTGCTGGGGGAAAAAAATTCATGTCTGTTCAAATGAGTGAGTTATGGGCACTATCAATTTCAAACACTGCAGTAACATAAATGTAATCACATTCACAATATTAGTATACCGGTAACTATTGATTAATGTTTAAAGGCCAAGTCCACACCAATATCAAGTTGATTTCAATAAATAGAGTAAAATGAAACAAGCATAATGCAAAAAATTTAAAATGTAAAATAAGAAAGTTATGAATATTTGAATACTGTCCAGGAATAACTGTTTTGTGAAATTAAGCGAAACTTTAAAATTTCGTAACTTTCTTATTTTACATCTGATTTTGATGAAATTTACAGTGCTATGCTTGTTTGATTTTTCTTTTTTTGTTGAAATCAACTTGATATTGGTGTGGACTTGGCGTTTAATAGGACAGGATGTAATGTCACCAGATGCTTAATAAACTTAAAGCCATCAAGTTTGGTGTTCACTTTTACAAAAAGGTACCCTTGCAATGTTTTCAAATGTTTTCATATTACTAGAACTAATCTCTACACAATGTTAGTTATTCCTGTTATTTTATTGAATTTCCATATGTTTTCTTCGTTTTGTTTATTTGCCTCTTCTTTCTTTATTTATTATTCCAATTATATTTGTGCTTATGTTGATTGTCCAATTAGGCTTTTCTCTGTATTCCCTCAAGGCCCCATATGAGACCAACTTATTGTTGAATGGGCACCCCTGTTTTTAAATATAAATAAAATCAAATCAAATGAATAAAAAGATTTCCTGACGTAATGCCAACTTGTTCCAATTAAAATTTGCAGTCATCTGTCAGGATACACAACATGGGCACACAACGTGTGTGGGGGGGGGGGGGTATACTATACATTCAGGTCTACTGCCCACGTATCGACAAGGTATTTCCCAGTATTTCCCGATATTTCCCACCAGGGCGGGAAATATCAGTATTTTCTGGGAAATTGCCAACCCTGGAAGGAAATGAAGGAAAACATACCCCCCCCCCCCCAGCGTGGAACCCAATGCCAAGTTCGGTTCTGAGCACGTTCAGGTGCATCAACTATTCTCCTCGCAAGTCGGTGTATTCTTTATTCGGAGTGTTTATTCAACTTGCAATATAGAATCAACATTTTAAGCTTATATTCGACACAGAGCAAAATATTTTTTGGGTGATTGGTACACTTTAATGTTTCTACATGTACATACATGTACTTGTATAGTATGCTGTTTCATCCAAGATCACACAATACAATGTACATGTATGCTCATTGCAGTCTTGGTCTTTAAAGGGCATATGGAAAGCAAGTACATGTTGATCTTTGATGATGTGTATTGTTCTGTACATCAAAAAATTTACAACCATTTGATCTGAATATGTGTCATATATTTTAAAATATTTTTTGTAATCATTTTATTTTATCTGCTAAGTTCCGCCCTAAAAAATCCTTTGGAGTCGAGTGTGTTCATATCATGACATCATCAGTCAATCATCAGTCACCTAAAACAAGCCAAACAATAGACACTGGTATGTACAGGATCTCTCTGTTTTGTACTTGCTAACAGTAGCATCGTGTGTTTTCATACTACAGATTTTCAGTACCTTTCTTTTCCTGTGATGCTGGAGCATTTCTGACATAGCATCTGCTATTGTGATTGAGAGTTTATGAGTTTGTATTGTATGAAAACATGCGATGCTATTGTGAGCAGGTGCTAAACTGGGGGATAGGTACATACCAGTGTCTATTGTTTGGCTTGTTTTCGGTGACTGATGATTGACTGATGATGTCATGATATGAACACACTCTACTCCATAGGATTTTTTAGGGCGGGGCTTAGCAGGTAAAATAAAATGATTACAAAAAATATTTAAAAATATATGACACATATTCAGATCAAATGGTTGTAAATTTTTTGATGTACAGAACAATACACATCATCAAAGATCAACATGTACTTGCTTTCCATATGCCCTTTAACTTTGATAGAACTCAACTTTGAATTGATTTTTGTAGACTTTCACTATTCTGTCATTCTTCTCCATCAACCTTACAGAAAATGTTGTTACTATTGCAATGAAATATATTTCAGTTTGTCATTTTATTCTATTATGTAAAGTTATTGTACAGATGATGTTATGCAACAGTAAATGTTCCTTTCTTTCTATCCCGTCGATAGGATTTATGGCTCAGGCCCAACATCACCCTGCAAGATAATTTTTTTTTCACAATTTCATGATTTCAAAATTGTCAAAATATGCTTGATTTTTACATGATTTCAGAAGATGAAACCCTGGAGACCAATCAAGATGGCAGAGAAGGTGTCGGAGTAGATGTTTTTACAGAAGTTGACATGTCAATGGATACTGAAGGTAATATTTCAGCATATATTATTTCATGAAAGAAAATTTGGGGTTATTATGGGAATATTTTCCAACGAAGGAAATAAATTTACTAGTGAAGAAAACGTTTTTTTTTTTAATTTATTTATTTTTTTGCTTAAAGGTTAACCAAGTGTTTCACTAAAGATGGCTGAAATTAAATTAGGAATTCACCCTTAAAACACCTATTTTTTATTTCAAGACTATCCATATCTTTGCCTCTTTTAAAATACTGTAGTAATTAAAGGTCCCCAGAAACCCAAATGCAAGTTGATTTCTGTTGATGTGCAGGCATGCATACAACTCATATTTTGATATTTAAAACATCTGAAGATGTTTCATAGATTTTTAAATATTTGTTGAAATATTTTTTCCCCAACATCTTAAGCTCCACCCTAAAAAAAAAGCTCCAGATCTTATTCCTGAGATGACATCTTCTGTCAATCATTAGTCAGCTATACTAACATTCTACAATAGGCAGTGGAATGTAACTCCCCTAGCTTGGCACATGCTCACAATAGAATTGCATGCTTTCAAACAATACCTCCTCATTACCCTTCTTTTTGTGGTGATGCTACAGCATGTCTGGCATGGCAACTAATATGTAGGCATTGTATGGTCCATTAGAACAGATGGTTATCTCTGGCAAAGCTACATACCATTTTCTCTCCTTAGCTCACTAATGATTGACAGATGATGTCATCTCAGGAATAAGATCTGGAGCTATTTTAGGGGGTGGAGCTTAAGAGGTTGGAAAAAAATATTTCAAGAAATATTCAAAAATCTATGAAACATATTTAGATGTTTTAATAACAAAGTTTGAGTTGTATGTTCATTAATAATGCGAATTTATGCAAATTTATTCGAAATCAATGAAAAATGCATCTTCTCCATCATAACTTGGTGGATTTTGTTTCTGTTTGTTTTCATCCGATTGGGCTTGGTTGGGCTTGCAAACTTCTTCACATAATTGTGAAATTTATTCATTATGCAAATTTATGCAAAATCATCGAAAAATGCCTTTTATACTCAAAATATTGATTTAATAATTCATTTCTTATATTTACGTGTATCTGGAAAGATCTATCAGAAATTACAAAAATTAATGGAAGATCTACACTTCGGTGGGGACATATGTTATGCATTACGTAATTTACTAATTCATTTGTTCTTTCAGACAGTGACCCAGATACAGATACATGGAGAAATGAAGATGAAGGAGGAGCTATATCAGAGGTTGACTTAAACAATGCTACAGGTAATGTAAATTATGAGCTTTGTGCATGTGTCAATGAATGGGTAAAGATTGTATTTTTGTTTAAACCGCACCATTTCATGCCACGCCACTTTCTGACCCCAATACAGCACATATTTTTTTTCTGTACAAAAAGCCAAATTATCTTTGTCGAATATGACAGATCCTGAGTCAATAAGCTAGTTCGGGGTTAGCGCATGGTACAAATGACCCCAAATATCCACAGATATTTTAGACATGGAGGGTCCCTTTATGTGCACTTCAGAAAAATAACTCTGGGAGTGATAGAGGTGCCTCATGAATAGCTTTTGTTTCCCCCTTTAAAAAGAATACTTCCACCTGGATATCATGGAATGCACCATTAGTGCATAATTGAATAATGATTACATGACATTCATGAGCACATATCAAATATTAGTGTCAGTGGGTTTTAGAATTTGGTACAGATGACCTTTATCTGCTCATGCTCAGATTGCATCCCCGAAGTGGCTTATTCCTTTAGATTTGGGATTTGAAGCGGTAGAGCTTTTACTTGCAAGCAATTGCTTATTTTCATGCACATGCATAGCAAAAGGCTAGAAAAAGCAATTGCTGCTTCTTATGCACTCAGCCCATTGTATTACCATACTCTGGAATGTACCTTTACAGACTTTACATGTAAAAAAAAATGTGAATTTTTAAACATGTCATCTGAATGCATTCCCAGTAGCTTACACAATTTCAGTGAAAAAAAAAATGTGAAAGAAGTGAAGATTTTCGATAAGTCTAACTTTTATGTGGGACTAACGATATGTAGTCCCACACATAAATTTTTTGTGTATGGTGGCTGGGAGTCTATATGTCTGAGAGTCCAAATTTCACAATGTTTTTCCCAAATTGCAGTATATGCCGATTGCTTGAAATCATCTCAAGAGGCCCGGTACAGTTTATCACAGCTGGGCAATCCCACAGTCACTGGAAGAACATTCACTTAAAATTTGTGTGTGATTGTCTTTCCATTACCAAGGAACTGGCCAGTTGCTCCTCTTGTAGCACCATTTTAGGGGGGTCTTGATAAATAGAGCAATGAATGTCAAAAAATGAAGTAGGAGGGCGATTCTGCCACACTTCGGAAAGTTTTCTCTCATTGCTATGCCTGTGGTCACCAAGCATAATCTCCTTTTTTGCAAGGTGGGGACCTTAATGCAGCTATTTCCTCAAAAATTCCCATTGAAACTTATTTGTTGTTTTTGGTGGAGGGTAAAAAATGGTCTTGAATGTAATTCACTTTTAAAACTTAATTCTTTCAGGCAGTGACCCAGATACAGATACCTGGAGAAATGATGAAGGAGGAGCTACATCAGAGGTTGACTTAAACAATGCTACAGGTAATGTAAATTATGAGCTTTGTGCATTACATTTCATGTATTATTATTATAGATTTCATCTATGATATACTATTCTTGTAAAGTCAGATTTTAGGCTGCAAAAGGTTGACACTGTCTTTAAACAAAAATACACCTTTTACTCATTCATTTGTATAATATGCCGCTTCCCTCCAAGACATTTTTGCTCATGTGTATTCAACCACAATCCTTATACATGTACATGTATACCTATGAAACTATATGACTATGACCCTGCACTTATTGTTCCTTTTTCTGTCCTTGCCCAACAAAGCAACATGCGAAATATTGTATCCACCTTAACCAATCTATTTGTACAGAAATTGATTTGCTATTAGAAACAGCTAAAAAGGACACTTTTTGATGTCATTGACTATCAGGAACAGTAATCAAATTTGCTTTGGTTGGATAGAAATCAGGCAATTCATTTTTTTTAACAAATACACCTTTTACTCATTCATTTTAAATGAATGAGTAAAAGGTGTATTTTTGTTTAAAGACATGGGCCCGTATTCTGAACTCCGGTTTAACTTAAACCGCGGTCTAAGTGTGGTTTAAACTCAGTCTAAAACTGCCCTTTGAACCATAGTTTTGGAAAATTACATTCTGAAATCCGGTTTAACTTAAACTGCAGTCTAGTATGGCTTAATTTTGTACAGAAATTTAGACTGGACTTACGGTTTTAGTCAGTTTTGATTAAAGCTCTGGTTTAACTTAGACTGGAGTTTAAGATAAACCGGAGTTCAGAATACGGGCCAGTGTCAACCTTTTGCAGCCTTCATCTTCATTTCTCCATGTATCTGTATCTGGGTCACTGCCTGAAAGAATTAATAACGAATTTTTCATTAGATTTTTAGCATTTTGTATTTATGTACAATTTCTTTGAGTACCGTATAAAAATTCTCTACAGATGCAAAAGTAATCACACATGTCACGTCCCCAGGGGGGTGGGGGCACTCAAATTTTGTTTTTCAAACAGGGGTGTGCCGCATCTGCCCTCCAAACGGGGGTCTAAGGAACAGCCTTGAAGGGCAAAATGTAGGTCTTGGGAACTATGGAACTCACCAGCCGAGTGAATATTAGGGTCTTGGAAATTTATTTTCTTTACAAGCGACTGATACCTTTAGTTCTTATCACTTCATTTTTATTGAAATAATACCATGCAAGGGGTTTAAAGTGAGGCAGCAGATAAAATATTTAGACTGACGCTAGTGAAATAAGAGAAATAACTGAAGAGAAATGACAAAACAGGCACTGAAAATGTGTGAGATCTTATGGGACATTGTCTGCTTGTGCAAATTATGTTTGACCTATGACATAATACATTTCAGCAGCATTTGGAGAGCTGTTCAGGTGCTGCATGTATGTTGAGGCTGTAGTTTACTGTTTTATTATTGAAAAATAATCATTGCTCTAAATGTTTCCAATCATTGAATTTTATAGTCTTGCCCAGTGTGGCATGAAATATATACAACCGTGTAAGAACAAGTATTCTGAAAAGTTATAAGACGATCTGATGTTTGATTGTTGTCTTATGGTTATTGCTAATCCATTATATGCCCTTAAAATGATATAATGGAGGATGGGTATTTATTTATTTTTTTTTTTTTTTTTTTGCTATGGCATAATGGTTGAACATGGTTATGGTTGTCTACCATAATTTACTGTAACTGCTTAATTTTTTTATTTGCAGCTGTACGTGGGAGGAAACGCACTCGTGTTCATTTTATTGACAGCAACTCAGATTCGTCTTGCATCAGTGTTGCTTCATCCTGTGCTAAGAGAAGAAGTAAGTTTTATGTCTGTATTATGGTATTAACATGCAAATTCAAATATCATAAGTAAACAAAGACTTAACTCTTGAAGCACCAAAGAGAGGCATTGGTAGCATTTGTTTGAATGTTTTGCTCCTGCACGTTTGATATACACATTTGTCTACATATGTGGGATAAATGATATTTTCAAAGCATTTGAAAATTATGAAATTCCTGACAACCCTTTGTTTATTGCAATGGTGATATAAATTCTTTTAAGTTATGTAATGCTAATTTTTCTACTAGTATTAGTCACAAACATGGTAATTGCTGTAATGCTCTATTTTTCAATTGTAGAGAAAAACAAGTCTAGTCGGGAACTATCATCTATTCTGCGTATGAAATGCTGCAGAAATTACTGTCTACACAAGGTGTCACGAAAAGAGGTATCATACAGCAGAAATGCCTTCCAGGAGAAATCAAAATGTGAGCAGAGGCAGTGGATTCTACAGTACCTCCTAGAACACCATGAAGAGTCTGGGAATACAGTTCAAGTTCTCTTCAGTATTGGGGCAACAGAAGTTTGTCAGCGTGGATGGCGCCTAGCCTTAGGAATCTCTAGAACACGTCTTTGGCAGATCCAGTCGCATTTTCAAAGTAAATATGATATCTGCATATTTTCTATTTAATATCATTATCCAAGATACAGTTCATTGAAAATAATAATTATTTTATTATCAATATATGAATGTGCAATCTTTTAGAGCAGTGGTCTTGTAACCGGGAGGTCACTGATTCAAAACCAAGTTGGTGCGCTAGTGTCTTTGGTAAGGCATTGATCTTTGTTGCCAAGGGTCTTGAAGTTGACTTAAAACTGTCTGTTGAATCTCTTTTTAGTGAAATTAGTAGGTAAAAGACACCAACTGACCAAATCGACATTGCTAATGGTAGTAGGTAGTAGTAGTAGTAGTAGTAGTAGTAGTAGTAGTGGTAGTATTTTTTAAAAATCAATGTACACTGATGACAGCTGCCGAAGCTAAAGCAAGGGTTAAATATCCAAACCCTCTGAAAGTGCATGGGGATGTTATGTCATAGAGTGCTATGCTTTGTACAACAATGGTTTGTTAGTAGTAGTAGTAGTAGTAGAAGTATAAGTAGTAATCCTAACACTTACAACTCTCCTTTATAGATGGGCTAAAGGCGTATCTACCCCCAAATCATCACAGACGAGGGATGCAGTCAACAGCAGTGGCTTCAGCAATGATGTGGTTAGAGAGATTTTCCCACAGATTTGGGGATAAGCTTCCAACGCAAAACAAAGTTCACTTGCCATCCTGCCTGACAAGAGCCAGCATATATCATCTCATGAGAGAAGATATGGATGATCTTGGAGAGCAGGTTTGCAGTAAAGTACACTTCTTTCGTATGTGGAGAAAAGAGATGTCACATGTCACTATTCCAAAGGTAATCATATTATTTCTATTAATAACAAAATTTTGGTTTTGATTTAAAATTTTCAGTATCAGATTTATTGCTCTTGTATCTTCTTAATATTCCTTCATATTCTTATGGTCAGGGATATGATATGTTTCTAAAGATGAATAGAATCAATGTCAATTTTACACGAAAGGCATTATTTCTGCCTTTTCTATAAAGGGGCTGGAGGTATTAAAATGCTGCCTGTAGTTATCCACTCTACCTTTCACCTGTCTGAATGTCTTCCAGATGTAGAACTTTTTGTCATAATTTCTTGTTAAAGATGTTAAATGTCTGAAAGAGAAGACATATGATCTGCTTTGATTTGGGGTTAAAAGGCTTAATCCTATAACTATCATAATGAAAGAATGCCTAGTTCCTTTTTATGTAAGGTGAATTATAATGACATTCTCTGTGGTCTTCATTTGTATCAGGTGAATAGATTTTCAAAATGTGATGTCTGTACTGAACTGAAACAACGCATTGAAAAAACTAATGAAAAAGAAGCAAGGCAAGCACTCCATCAACAGAGAGAGGGTCATCTTACACAACAAAAGTAAGTCATTTTCAAGTTCATTCTCAAGTATATCCAACCATTGCCCTTATGATAATTCATAATGACATAAATGTGAACAGCACAGCTGCTACAGTATGTCCCCCCAAAAATTACAACCGTCATTTGGGTATCGATTATGAAAGAAATAGTCATGCTAAATGAACAGTAATAATGGATTATAAAACTATTTCACGATTCTGTGTAGAAGTTTGGAAGCCCCCACCCAGCCCTATCAGATAAAACAATCGGATTGAAAATTTGATGTGAAATAGATGAGAAGTAGCATATTTTTCTAATAAATTTGCATGAATTGTTGAAATTAATTAGTATGAATTTGCATAATAATGAATTTTAAAATTCTGTGTAGAAGATTGGAAGCCTCCATCCCAGCCCTATCAGATAAAACAATCGGAATCAAAATTTGGTGTGAAACAGAGGAGTAGTAGCATTTTCGTCTATTTCGAATAAATTAGCATAAATTTGTATAATAAATGAATTTCATGATTCTGTGTAGGAGTTTGGAAGCCCCCAGCAAGCCTATCAGACAAAACAATCAGAATCAAAATTGGCCAAGAAATGGCGGAGAAGTAGCATTTTCTAGATTTTGAGCACACACGGACAGACGGACACTCGGACGGATGCATGCACGGACGAATGCACGGACGAACACACAAGCACACATGAGCGGAGCCCATTTCATAGTCCCCTCGCGAACTTCGTTCAGCGGGGACAATAAAGAGATTGACTTAATAACTATAACCTGAAGGTCTTCTTTTCCAGTCCATGTGACTTTACTGAAATTAGTGACATATGCCATATTTAGTTACACATTTCTATTTTTTGTATCATTTGCACAGGATGGAAAGGATGAAGTACTACAAACATATTCAAAAAGCCAGAAAATACCCAGAAAAATATATGAGCGTCATCATTGATGGCATGGACCAGAAGTCAACAAGCGTCCCAAAATTCTATAGAACATCCAAATCAGTAGCAGCAGCATGGAGACTTCCAACTCATATTACAGGAACTATCGTACATGGAAGGGGGCAGCACATCTTCATAGACACCAAGGAATATCCTCACGACTCGAACCTCACGTCCACCATACTACTGCAGGTCCTCCTCAGATATTCCACTACCCTTCCAGATACGTTATATCTGCAAATGGATAACTGCGGGAGGGAAAACAAGAATCAGTGCATTCTTGCTCTGTGTGCTCTGTTGGTGGAACTCAATGTGTTCAAAAAGGTAAAATTAAATAAGGACTAATCCAAATTTAAAACTAGTCGGCAGAAATAGGTCTGGACATATAATTTCTTAATTTGGCTTCATTCAGGATAATCCATTGGCAAGAGGATCCAAAGTTGGACCCTCAGTCTGTCCCTGTGTTAATAATTGTATGCACCAGGCCGAGAAATTAGTCTTATCATACTTTAGAATCAGCAGCCACAGTGTCATATTAATTTGTGTTTGCATTCTTACAGCTTTCTTTCAAAGTCGATATGGAGGTGTATCTTTGGAAAATATATGCACAATTGTTTTTGCAATGCTACGTTTATACGGTCAAAGCCGTATTTATGGTGCCCTCCATAGTTTTATAGATACTACCATGTTAGACTATTCTAATCCACCAATTCCAGTCCACCAGCAGAGATCTTACCAAATTCCACTGCGAAGAGAGACCCAATAGTTAAAGTTATTCACTTCCCAGGCAGAGGTACCACCAAATACATAGTAATATTAATAGTAGTTGGAATAAAGAAGGAGGATGAGGAGGAGGAAGAGATGGAGGAAAAGAAGAAGATGAGTTTGTAATAGAATTTGTAATGACTGCTATGAGATTGCAATTGGTTAATATTTTATATTCTTTTCCATTTTATTCCATTTTTAGGTGAAACTATGCTTTCTGATGAAGGGGCACACACATGAAGACATCGACCAGCTGTTTAGCCGCATATCCACACATATGTCAAAACACAACATTCCTACACTTTCTTCCTTACTGTTCCACATTCCAAAATCATATAACAAGCCAAATACTACTGCTGAGAGGATACACACCATCTTCAATGTAAGGGACTGGTTGCAGACACACATCAACAAACCATCACACCACAGCCTTCCACACCAATTTAAGATAACAAAAGTGGATGGAAAGGCAATCATTCAAACCAAGAAGTGGAGCAACAGTCCTGAATGGCAAGCAACGACAGGCTCCAGCCATATTCTTTCAGGACACCCCTCTGGTGTTCCACATGTCGTCCATAGGAAGGTGGAGGAGCTCTGTATCACCCGTCTGTATAGAGACATGGCCAAGTACCGTCCATACCTCAGTGAATCAGAGCATCAGGAGTGGATGGAGCTTCTCAGTTCTTTGGAAGCAGAAGATGGTAAGTATTAAAAAGGAGTTATCACAGACTCCTTGGTATTAATTAGGAGAGGTAAATTAAGATAGATAGCCCATTAAACATGAATGAAGTTTCCTAAATGAAGAATTTTGCAAAGAAAACAGCCATTTTTTTTCCAATTTCGAAGTATCTTTTTTTTTTTCTTTTTCTTTATGGGGTTGCAAGTTTGCTTAGAATTGTCTTGTAGGTAAGGGAGACACAGTAGGGAATATAAATTTCCCTACTTAAAATTTATGCAGCTTTATTTGTTAGTGGTGCCTCCACTGATGTTGCATGTGTTTATGATGTCTCACTTTTCATTTTTGAACTCTTTCTTACCTCCAGACGAATATTGATTTACCCAAACCAGATCAGACTGGGCTTTCTTTTTTTTTTTTGGGGGGGGGGGGGGGGATTCTGTCGCCCCCGGACTGTTATACGCACGATCATGATTAAAAACTAGCACCTGCAAAGTAATCTGCAAATTTAGTTAACTTTCCAGTATGATTTCATTTGGTTTTATATTAATTATGCTGATTAATGATTGAAATCAGAATTTTTCATAAAGCCATAAGCCATAAAAATTCTCTCAAATGCTATTTTTTGGTCTCTTCTTTGTACTATTCTTTGCAATTGAACTTGAAAAGAAATGCTTTTATCCAAAATGAATTTCTTATATAGTTTATTTTTATATTTTTTCCTACCTTCTAGTTGTTAAATGTTTTTTTTTTTAGTGCAAATTGTTGACAATTTTTTTGAGATCATAAACAGCGTGAGCGAACTTATTATCATCAGTAAAAAGAAAAATAATCAAACATTTAATTCAATTTGGCTGAAACCATTTTCTGCACATTTTTTCTTTGATGTGCCAGTAAAAAATATGTAAATTTAGCACTGAAATGCAAGTGCAAAACATCAGAACCATGCTTCTGGGCATCACAAATTTGGTATTACAAGATTTAAAAGGAAAAGGTAATGAAATGTCATGCCTATAACTTTTTGTGTTGTGGACTTATCAGGCGAAACATTGAGGGGATGGATTCTGCCCCCTACCACAGTCTGATTAGGGTTAATAGATTTAAGTAGCTGATGCAAGTTATACATTCGGAAAATGATCTGTTTGACCATTTAAGTGGTAATGATTTAGGGACAAATATAAAGTCATAAATGAAAAGTTGTAAAGATTTCTAAAAAAAAATTATCTTAACAGATGGATCACACCCCCATTGGATATTGCTGGATATTTTGATGGCTAAGGATGCCAACTCAACAGACCAGCCGAGGGACCCTCGTTTGGACATCAATTTGTCCAGTGATGAGCAAGATCCTATCCCTCCCGTAAGTTTCACTAATCAGTATTTTATTAGTCGTTCCAAAAAAATATTACAAATTAAAAACTGTAGTTAACATTTTACAAATATCACCAATTACGCTATGTAATAATATAGTTCACAACAAATGATATTCCATGTAGGCAGTGAGTTGCCATCCCTAACTTGAGTAGTTGCGACCCAAACTTTCATTCAGTTCTGAATATAAAATGAATTGTGAATAGATAAATATGTAGTTCAACATGTGAAATAATAACTTTTTTTAAAATGAGAGCATAGGTTATGATTTTGAAATCATAATCTGTTATCAGTCTTTCTTTTAATAACTGAATTGCTCGTGCTGGTACCGTCAATGCATATAAAGTTATGTATCAGTATCTATAACCTTCTTTAATTTGCTTCTTCTGTAAAATACCAGGTCAACCTTGGACGTAAGATAGGCCAGAGGAGACCACCTCAGATAGGACACATGGTATGCGTATTCTTGGAGAGCTTCAGGAATGAATGGCCCCAAGTTGGCAAAATAACAACACTGCATGAGCACACAGCAGTTGTGCATTGGTTCACGGGTACCACAACTTCAAGTTGGACTGCACTCAACAAACCTACTAGACGAAAGGGACTCAGTGAACCATACATTTCTACAATACCAAAATCATCGTTCATCACAGGCTCCTTTAATCTAACAGGACATGGTAAATTACCACAGGAAATTCAACGGCAGTTAAGAGAGAAACGAGAAGAACTGTATAATCAGTAAACAGTCAGTCCATTGGGTTACCATAATTGCCCTATCTCATATTTTGTTGATTATTGTCTCGCCTGCATGTGGTTTTATGGTTATCAACGTAACTGTGTAGGAAGAGCGAGACATAGGCTTGAATTAATTTTGTGGAGGCTTGATTTAATGAATTGTTGAATTTTGATATCTGTCTTATACAGTTATGTTCAGATGGATGAATAAATACCTAAGCAAAGAAAGGTTTTCAAATTGACACTATGTCACTTGAATAGAACCACATTTGTCTGACTGTGCTTGTTAACACATTCTGGAAGGGTCTTGTGAGATTAATCTTAATCACTACGTTTTCAAAACTCTTGTGTATACCTCTTGAAAGTTGGCACACCTTGTGGCTTTAAGGTTTACATTTTCTGAGATTGGCAAATAGTAGAATGCCATGATAACAGAAGAAACAGTATGAAAACATTATTCAATGCATTTTCCAAACTGACTCACATACAAACAGGATGGGGTGCGATAAATCACCTTCAATGATATTTCTAGTTTTCTATGTTTTTCTTCCATTTTTATTATGAGCAATTGTTATCGAAAGTTATTGTAACGATTTTGTAAGTAAATATCTACGTCAACCATTCATTGAAAGTGCTCTAAATATCTCCTATGAACGACAGTATAGACAAGGTTTTTCTTGGTTCAGAGATAAGAATGTATGCAAGCATAAAATCCTTATCAGTATTTTTTTCCTGTAGTTAACAGGTTGAATTTCATGAGAATTAAGTTGTGAAGTTTTGAGGAAGTTTTCACATGTTTAGATTGCAGTACATTTAACTCTGCATGACTCAAAATTGCATAAGTCAAACTTTTCATATTCAGAAAATATTGTGTGAAGGACCACTCCTCTTTGGAGAATAATATCTATAATTGACATCTATGCTTCGGACAATAATATATCTATGTATTTGACATCTGATATTCTGACAATATTGTCCAAAGGTCCACTCCTCTTCGGACAATAATATCTAAACTTGACATCTCCTTTTCGGACAATATTGTCCAAAGGACTGCTCCAGTTCGGACAATAATATCTATACTTGACATCTCCTATTCGGACAATAATATCCATACTTGAGAGTAAAATGTAGTGATTCAATTTATATTTAAAAAATACTCCTTTCCAGTTTAGTTCAGACTTTCACCATTCTTAACATCTAATATTTTGAAAAATTTTGTCGAAATAGGTGATGCCAAGTATTGATAATATTGTCCGAATATGAGCAGTCCTTTGGACAATATTGTCCGAATAGGAGATGTCGAGTATGGATATTATTGTCCGAAGAGGGGTGGTCCTTTGGACAATATTGTCCGAATGGGAGATGTCAAGCGTAGATATTATTGTCCGAACAGGAGCAGTCCTTTGGACAATATTGTCCTAATGGGAAATGTCAAGTATAGATATTATTGTCCGAATAGGAGATGTTAAGTATGGATATTATTGTCCGAAGAGGGGATGTTAAGTATAGATATTATTGTCCGAAGAGGAGTGGTCTTCGGACAAAATTGTCCGAATAGGAAATGTCAAGTATGGATATTATTGTCCGAATAGAAGCAGTCCTTTGGACAATATTGTCCGAATAGGAGATGTTAAGTTTAGATATTATGGTCCGAAGAGGAGTTGCCTTTGGACAATATTGTCCAAATGGGAGATGTCAAGCATAGATAACATTGTCCGAACAGGAGCAGTCCTTTGGTCAATATTGTCAAAATAGGTGATGCCAAGTATTGATATTATTGTCCGAATAGAAGCAGTCCTTTGGACAATATTGTCCGAATAGGAGATGTTAAGTTTAGATATTATTGTCCGAAGAGGAGCAGTCTTTGGACAATATTGTCCGAATAGAAGCAGTCCTTTGGAAAATATTGTCCGAATAGGAGATGTTAAGTATAGATATTATTGTCCGAAGAGGAGCAGTCCTTTGGACAGTATTGTCCGAATAGAAGCAGTCCTTTGGAAAATATTGTCCGGATAGGAGATGTTAAAGTGATTGAGTAACTTTGTGGAGGATTGATAAAATCTCAGCTTTCTGGCCTTACATGTTATCAGTGTATGTAATATGGTGTAAAATGAAGCCCATGTGGAAAAAAGCACTTCAAAATCATCATGTGCTTCACAAAAGTAAACATATGCAAGTGACCGGAAAATGCCAGACTCATTTTCCCCATTGACTCAGTGTTAGACTAAAGTGTATGGCCATACGCTTTCGTAAATGGGAGTATTCAGTCGCAGATATCTTAATAATAGCATTATATATTTGAAAACCTTTCTATGCCTGGCTATTTATTTATCATTCTGAACATCATTATACAAGACAGATATCAATATTCAACAATTTATTAAATCAAGCCTCCACAAAGTATTAAGTATAGATATTATTGTCCGGAGAGGAGCAGTCCTTTGGACAATATTGTCCGAATAGGAAATGTCAAGTATGGATATAATTGTCCGAATAGGAGATGTTAAGTATAGATATTATTGTCCGAAGAGGAGCAGTCCTTTGGACAATATTGTCCGAGTAGGAGATGTCAAGTATAGATATTATTGTCCGAATAGGAAATGTCAAGGATAGATATTACTGTCCGAAGAAGAGCAGTCCTTCAGACAATATTATCCGAATAGGAGATGTTAAGTATAGATATTATTGTCCGAACAGGAGCAGTCCTCTGGACAATATTGTCCGAATGCAAGATGTCAAGTGTGGATATTATTGTCCGAAGAGGAGTGTTCTACGGACAATATTGTCCAAATGGGAGATGTCAAGCATAGATATCATTGTCCGAACAGGAGCAGTCCTTTGGTCAATATTGTCAAAATAGGTGATGCCAAGTATTGATATTATTGTCCGAATAGAAGCAGTCCTTTGGACAATATTGTCCGAATAGGAGATGTCAAGTATAGATATTATTGTCCGAAGAGGAGCAGTCCTTTGGACAGTATTGTCCGAATAGAAGCAGTCCTTTGGACAATATTGTCCGAATAGGAGATGTTAAGTATAGATATTATTGTCCGAAGAGGAGCAGTCCTTTGGACAATATTGTCCGAATAGGAAATGTCAAGTATGGATATTATTGTCCGAATAGGAGATGTTAAGTATAGATATTATTGTCCGAAGAGGAGCAGTCCTTTGGACAATATTGTCCGAGTAGGAGATGTCAAGTATAGATATTATTGTCCGAATAGGAAATGTCAATGATAGATATTACTGTCCGAAGAAGAGCAGTCCTTCAGACAATATTATCCGAATAGGAGATGTTAAGTATAGATATTATTGTCCGAACAGGAGCAGTCCTTTGGACAATATTGTCCGAATGCAAGATGTCAAGTGTGGATATTATTGTCCGAATAGGAGATGTTAAGTTTAGATATTATTGTCCGAAGAGGAGTGGTATTTGGACAATATTGTCCGAATAGGAGATGTCAGGTATAGATATTATTGTCCGAACAGGGTCAGTCCTTTGGAAAATATTGTCCGAATGGGAGATGTCAAGTATAGATATTATTGTCCGAACAGGAGCAGTCCTTTGGGCAATATTGTCCGAATGCAAGATGTCAAGTGTGGATATTATTGTCCGAAGAGGAGTGGTCTTTGGACAATATTGTCCGAATAGGAGATCTGAATAGAAGATGTCAAGTGTACATATTATTGTCCAGATCAGTTTATATATCTTGTTTTTTTTAATGTACAATGTATATGTTATATGTGTTATTTATTTTCTTTTTTATATTATTATGGTTGGACACTATTTTTGTCTGGCTGTTATTGATATTTAGTTTTAATAAATGATCAATGACAAGTTATTTTGAGCGACCCATTGAAATAATTAGCGTCAATTATGAAAAGGCCGTGAGATATGGTGGTGTTGTGAGGAAGAAAAGATGCCTAAGTAGATGTGGAAAAGCGTGATGAGAGAAAATAAAATGAAGAATGAGGGGTTAAAGCAAAGAGATTTGGATGGTGGTGTCGTGAAGAAGAAAAGATGCATAGGAAAAGGTGGAGAAGAGTGATGATAGAAAATGAAATGAAGAATGAGGGGTTAAAGCAAAGAGAATTTAGATATTGATTGGTTTATCACTATTTCTTGATTGCAAATATAACATGCCATCTGAATTTTCTTTGTAGAGTATCATTAATTCACAGTTATTTACCAATCTCATTAAAATATGAAATATAGACAAAATGAACAAAAATTTGTTCCATTTGAAAAGATATATTGTTTATATAGTAATGTTTGCTAGTATGCGTTATAGACTCATAGGTTTCCTTCTATTTCAACTTTATTGTGGGCATCAGAACCCTTACGGTCAAAATGATTGATAGTGCAAGATCTGTAAGGTCTGTAAGGAGTGTTCCATATACATGCATGTACAGCATCTGGACCCATCCGAATAACAGCCTTTGTGTGGAAAATAAATAAAAATAATTTTTTAAAAATGAAAATGTTTATTTCTATGCGCGGGGGGGGGGGGGGGGGGGGGAGGAGAGACCAATCCTTTTATTTCTCCTATGTTGATATATCCTACCTGTGAAACAAACAAGGTTTTGATCTGAAATCTACATGTAATATAAATCCTGTGGAATATCATTGCAGCACTTCAGCCTATACCCATTTTAGGTCTATTGATCCACTATACAAAGTCTGTGGTACATTTCATAGAGTTAGGTAGCTTAACAAAATAGTGGTTCAAATTTTACCTATCTGAATGATATAGTTGGGACATCCTACCGTTTTCTACCTCAAGGCCATATGATATAAATATGATTTTCCACAATTGGTGCGTTTTGCTTTCCAGACTGGTATTTTCTTGCCACTACTCTGTAGGATAACAAAACAAACATTGATAAACAAAGACAAGATTTTGAGATAGAGGTCTACCCTGCAAAATTTGTCAGGAACAGCCCATTAATACCTATACAAATGTTAGATCTAGATCTAGTTGCACTAAGTACTTCACCTGACTGTGTGGAGGGCAACTGCTGCTGGCTCGGTTGTGGCTGTGGTGTAGGACTTATTTCTAGCTGTCCCGGCCCCAAGAGCATCTGTTGGCCTTGCCGCTGGTGGGTCTCTCCCCCGTCGATCCCGGCCGCCGCCTTACCACTTTTGCTGCTGCCGTCTCCATAACGTTAGATCTGGTTTTCGTTACTCTGCCCGCAGTTTTCCGAGCAGAGTCAGAATCGGTCCCCGCTTTGGCCGGCCTACCGCGGCCACGGACTGCTTTCCGCTTGACCATCACTTGGGTCACTAGTCAATACTTTGCTCAATTGCAGTGAAAGAAACAATGACAGTAATAACACTGTTCGTGTAGTCTACATAGAGGTAACTCGGTACCTTCAGCGAAAGTGTACACGTAGATCCTATGGTAGGCTCGATACGAAGCGAGGAACCAGGCGGAGCATTATAAAACCGACGACTCAACTGAAATAAACTAATGCGTCCTGAAATTAGACAATTATCAGCGTCAATGTTCGTGTCCATAAAATAGGCCCACAAGAATAATCTCCGAATTAATGTAATCTTTACAACCATGATAACCAAGGAATGTTCATCGCAGCGCATCCAAACTAACATCCATTGTCCCCAGAGGTTGAGTTGAGACTGAAAGCATGATTAATTTTAGATTCGTATTCGGAGAACCATGTGCGCGTTCCTTCTGTTGATTAGCGCCTTTGATTGGCTACTCTACGCGTAGGGGTGGTGCTAACCCGATCCTGCGCACAAGTTGATTGGCTGTCTCCAAGGACGCCGTTATATGGCGCTTAATGCGCATTTGTCCACCAATCCCAGGCATGCTGTGGGGCGTGTTCTTTGCAGTGCGGTATCCCGCGTTTGCCCAAAAGCGCGCGCTTGGATATTTGGTCGTCTGCAAACGCCGTGGAAACAGAATATAGCAAGCTAATGCAGTGCACCCTGTATTCTCTCGCAAATGTAATTATTCGATGATTCGAATAATCGTATTCTTATGTCGACATGACCAACCTTTCCCACTTGCTTTGAGACAGTTTCTTTCACAATGCAATTGCAAGAACAGAACTGAACTTTATCTTTAAAGGGCAATTCAGCCTTTGAAATAAAGTTGATTCATGTGTTTACAAGAGCGAGCTTACACGCTTGTGTACATGGTGAAGTAGGTCATCCAGTACCTTCCTTTCCTACCGGCATGACTAGAAACACAATCGCATAGAGAATGTAAGTGTTCTTCATAAATTTGTTACCATACCCTACATGCATTTATGTTCGTGTGATTGTAATAGTCATTTACTTATTATCTAGAACACACTATCAATTAAATACGGGTACGGTAACAACTGTTGTTGCTGTATATATGATTTATCAATTGATATGCCTTAAAAATATTGACTAAAAGAAAATATTGACTAAAAACACAATCATGAACAATGACCCAGTGAGTTTAATCAATGGACTGGATTGTCAATATTCTGAATGAGTAAGAGACAAATCGGATCAAATTGTTTATTATCAACATATAGCAAAAACGAACTTTATCTCTTTTTATTCTGCTTTTTATTTTGTAATCAGCTTTATTTCGTTTTTCTTTCTCATAAACGAATGTTTTACGAGTTGGAGTTACACAAAATAATTAAACGAATAAGTCGATCGCAGTGGACGTTATATAGTAAATCCCGGCGCACACTATACGATCCGACTGCGACCCGATTTTCGAAAAAATTGCAGTTTGCAATAAATGTGAAAGTTTAAAAAAGTGAAATTATCTTATTTGAAGTTCGGAATAATGATACGAATACTAATATCGAAATTTTGGTTAACTGGAATTCTTCTGGTTAGAGTAATGGCCAAATCGGCTTCAAATCTTAGTCGATCGCAAGATTGGTATGACGTCACTACGATTTGGAATTGAATTCGCTTTTATTCCTACACGGGGACTCACAGTAGCCCGGAATTTCGATTTTAGTATTCATACTACTATTCGGAACTTTGATCACGAAGATTTTACATGTTTGAAGGTTCATATCAAGTGTTATAACAACTTTTCCCAAAATCGCATCGTAGTCAGAGCGTGCAGTGTGCGCCGGGCTTATCGTGTTGGCACTTTCTGTCCTTTTGCATCTTGACAGTTTACGTTGACCCCTCACACTCTCAGCACACACACACACACACACACACACACATACTCACACCCATATTAACATATCGTTATTCAAATAAAAGAAAATGATGGAAAGAAAAAAACATCGAATAGAGGTTCCACATGGACAACATGCAAGCCAGAAATTCGTGCGATTCTATATATATGTATATACATGTATATTTATTCATGAGACGGTAATACAAAAACGAGGGAGATATTCATGTCTGTCAGATAATTACGCAATCTTGTATTTATATCGCTCTTGATTATACAATACGTTCTTGATGATGCTATAAAGTTACATGTACTGTATACTAAATAGGCATATTCATGAAATTATTTTCTATTAGTTTCCACTAAACAAATACAATATAAAAGAATGTACATATATTTTATATGAACCCAAATCTATAAATAAACTACATTACTAATGTTTGAGCAAAGTACACTGATCGTGTTAAAATGAGAATAATTAAAGGGGAAGTCCGGTCCAAAAATTACTTGGTTTTGATAGAAGCAGAAAAATCAGACCAACAGATCAAAAAAGGTTTGAGGAAAATTGGACAACTAATAAGAAAGTTATGATTTTTTTAGTGGCATGAAAAACTGGAGAAACAATGAAAATCACTAGACAAATTGTCAACTCAGTCATGAATCTGTGATGTCATGGTTACACATCTCACCAATAAATTTATTTATATTCATAATACAAATTCTCAAAATATTTCACGAACTTCAAGATATTGATATTGTTTTCAAAATATTACATTTCCATAATAACTAATCATTTATGTATATTGTATAAATGTTCATATTTTCATGATTTTTACAGAAAATTATTTATTCTGTATTAGTGTATACATGCAAAAACATATTACTATAAATATAAGTTGGTTCAAATCATGAGGAAATTAAAAAATATATTGTCATACAATTTATTTCCAATCGCTGCATAAGACGCTTGTCTTATTCTTTTGTATAATATGTTATGATATTTTGTATTTCAAACTTTGCTTTAACCCTAATAGGATCATGGATCTCGTTCATATTACTGTTATTTTGCATGATGCAATTACTTATATATGTATACTTTTCTTTGAAATGAAGAAATGATTATAAACAGACTTTTATGCCTAATTTACATTTGCCCCGGTAAATTGATAAATTGGTCTACGATTTTGCTTGCTTTTTTTCGGGCATCGTAGGTGGCCACGGGCTACGGTATTTGTGTTTACATTATCTACGAGCATCGTAACACTTATTGTGTTGGCGTTCGGGGGCAGGCCGGGGTATAGTACCTACATAAATAGAGCAGCGACAACTCATGATTTGAACGCCATTTTGTTTCATCTGCTATTCAACATTTATATTCAATTCTGACGAGCACCTGGGTGTTCTCAATAGAAAGAATTCACACGCCATTTTGTTTCACGAAAAGTCAGACGTCTATGTCGCTACTGTCTACCATAAAGGTACTCTAGGCCGGAGTAAATCCGTACACAAGTTGTTCAAAGATTGTACGGAAATCGTGCAATTTCAGTGGAGTTGCCGTGCAGCCTCCGCACAGAAATCATACGGAGCCCTGAACAATGTTTGGCCCGTCTGAAGGCGCCTGCCCGTCATGATGGTGCGGGAGCTGTGGGGTTGCTGCGGGATGAATGCTTAGTATCACGGGTACTGCACGGGCATCGAGCGGCAAGCTTGCGATAGCTGTGCTATGGCCGTGAGATTTTTTGGACCCATGTTTACCGAAAAATCGACACGTCTACGGGCTAATTTCAAATTTGTATAACTTCCAGCGAAACAAAATCGTAGGGCCCGCGGAACCCGTTAATCCATACGAAAATCCCACAACCGCCTCCTGCCTCCGCGCGGAGGCCGCGCGGAAAAGGGGATACGGGCAGGATACGGGCTCCGTAGACCAATTGCAGGCCAAATGTAAACTAGGCATTAATGATATGTTAAATTTTCGAATAACGTACTAACCAAGCAACCCTCACCCCCCGGACACATACACGCCTACGCACGCTCACACACATGAATACGCTATACATATAAAACGACTCTCATATCTGCAATTCGATGGAATTATACTTGTATCAACCAATTCGTGCACTTCCTTTACAGTATCATTCTTTGAATTGCCGGTCCATTAAGAGATTTAGTTAATACCATTTTTTTTTATTAGTGTAAAACTGTTTTAACACGCTTTTGCCTTAATTAGAAAATATAGGTACATCTATTTTGCTTCCAAATTCCAACTGATGTGGAGAAAAGTATATTAAGAGATTACGATTACATGTTGGAACTTGCCTAATTCATAATTACATTGTTTTACCTGTACTACACTTTGATTCGCGCTTCATACATTTCATCAAAGTACTGCATGACTTTGTCCGAGCACCTGACGACGTCAGCCGGTAGCTGATCACGCGATGGCATCTTGCTCGGAGGGAGGAAGCAGCTACTCTTCATGGCTGTCCCGTAGAAATTCACAACATCCATGAGAAGATTGTCGCCGCAAGCTTTCATCTTTTTGAACGCCTCAACTGACGCATCCCATTGTAGTAGGCTGTCGTTGTACGGCAACCCCACGGCGGCGCAGTATGCCGAAAGCGTCTCGGCAGGTTTGGTCAGGAGATCGTCACCATCGATAACCAAGGGTTTGGGATCGATATTCTCGTCTTTGAGGTACTTCCAGAGATCGTAGATCTCCTTGGTGTGGTATCCCTCGGGAAATAAGCGGTCGTGACGCGCGACGTCGAATGACTTCTCGTCAGCAGCTTCGCCTATTTGTGAGTGTAACAAATAATGTTAATATTGGAGGTTAAAAGACCAAATATGATAGATGATGGCAGAGCATCATATCTCACCCCCATCCCCCAAAACAAACTAAACATAACAAAAAACAAATCAGATTTGCCTCAACCGAATTTTGGATGCATTGTCTACTTAAGTAATGGCTGAACGCTCAAACTCAGTTATTGTATAATGCAATCACAATTACACAGATGAGGGATTTGAAAACAGAGCATGAAGCTCACAAGTCACCAGAAGGAATGTACGAGTTGTGCTGTTGTGTTGACAGTGTGAGAAGCTACTAGCACACCATGGTAAATGAGCTCATTGTATGCTAACGTAGGAAATCTCACCTTCTAATAATCCTAGCGTAGAGAAGTGTTTATAAATGGACGTTCGGTAGGACAGGATGTAGCGGGTAGGGTTCCGTATGAGAAAGGTGTGTCGGTAGCCCTTGGGAAGGTATTGGCGATACCCGTCGGTCATGCCAAATGCCATGTCTTTCACTAAAACGTGTTTGGCAGTAGAGGCTTCAAGGCGAAGCTTCACAGATCCGTATCTGTATTGGTGAAAATATAAGACGTTCCATTCTAAAACACCATCAATTTTACATGCTAGCTAGCTCCCTTTAGAGGATATATAGACAAACATGTATATATTCTCGTCTATTTGTTGAATTTTATATAGAGTATTTATTATTTTTGTGACAATTTTAAGTTTGATAATAAATGATCGATGAGTCAATCAACATAAGTTATACAATCAACATAGATTATTAATGATCAACTAATGGGTTCCACCTACACGACTATATTCATGTTACTGGAATTTCGGCAAACAACGCAAATAAGCTGGGTTCAGGTGAAAAGAATTACCCGGTCGGTCGTTCCAGTTCTGAATGATAAGTGCATGTCGACATCAGGAAGCAAAAAGAGGAATAAGTAAAAGTCGAAGGGCCGCTCCCGAGACATTATACTAGAAATCAGAAGCAGATACGAGCAAACAAAGAACCCAGAAGATCGTTTAAATGGTTTAGGAAACAGGAACAAGGAGAAGTGAACCTAAATTGAATCGGAAACTTACGCTAGTCGATCGGGCTCGGTCTTGGTATTCACTACATTATCAGCTATCGCCTTGACCTTCTCAAAGATCTCCTCGTTGCCCTCGTACTCCATGGGGACATCATTCCCAGTTTGAAACTTATACTCTAGTAATGTGATGTAGGTGTAACAATAAGGTTCGAACCACACCTCAGTGTCATCTATGAAGCTGAGACACTTGGCAAAAGCGGTTGAAATAGCCCTCGGCACACACCAGAGAATGGTTCTGCTCCCACCACCATTGCCGTTGGTAAAGATAGATGACATGGTCTTACTTTCCTGTAGTAGCGAAATATTCCGAAAATAATATCTCAGCAAATAACTGATCTCCTTATTTCTTTCTGATGTACTAATGGTTTAAAATTTATCTAACTTATCCTTTAGCTTGAATATTTGTAGACAGTATTACAATTATTAGTCCGTTCTTAAAGAATTAATGTGACTGGATCAAGTTATAGTGAAATGAAATAAGTCAGAGGTTATTTCCCTGTACAGCAGAAATGTCACAAGTGCACCACAGTGTCGTCTGGTGTTCTCCAACGTTTTGAAATTAAACTACGAAAATTTTAACGAAAGAGTGCAGAGAACTTTTAAATCGACGCACAGGCTAATACATTGAAAACCGATTAGCCCTGGGATCCACTTACATTCCACATACATTGTGGTTCTCTGGAGCGTCTAACTTTATCCTTCAAAACTTGTATAAGCTCACCATCTAAAAACATCAACACACCATGTCAAACGCGAAGGCGTATATTGGTAAACCGAATGTTCAATTCATTTCATTCCACAGGCTCAAGGTTCTGACAGACATGTAATTCGCTGTGTAAAAGAAGAGAGCTATAGGAACCTGTAGACTGGCAGGTCAGATGAGGAATGCCATCGGATGAGATATTAAACGTTTGATATATTGCAAATTATTTGTTATATCAGTAATGAAGACTGCATTAGATTAATTTTATGGAAATGATAATGAAAACAGAGACCAGCATAGAAGCATAGCTTGTAGAAGCGCTGGTCCCTGGCAAAAGATAAATCATGAATACAATACATAAAAAACTAGACTGGGCAACCATGCATAAAATGCCCAATAAAAGGGAAAAAGAAGAAGACACAAATACATGGCCATGGAAAGCAAACATTTCATAAGCATAACACACTTTCCATCGAAGAGAAAGCGTTGAAAAATAATAAAGCTGGGAATAGTAACAGTGGAAAGGAGTAAACTTTACAAAAACAGAAGAAGAAGGACAAAGTGACAGGGGGTGAGGAAGGGGGGGGGGCAGGATCTGGAAGGTTTCATTTAATCTATAGATTTTGCTACACAGGTAAACAAGAATCATCATTGAGGGATCAACGTTCATAAAAAGCAATAAGTGATTTTCTCAATTTACGTTTGAGTGTACTCAAACTTATACTGTCTCGTATATTTAAAGGGAGGGAATTCCAAAATTTAGGAGCTGTATATGAAAAGGTATTCTGGGCTAATGCTGTACGAGTTCTTGGCAAGTGATATAGATTGATTTGTCTGTGGTGGGGTAATGATGGATCTCATTATTTGCTGTAAATATATTATTGAAGACAGTGGGCAATTCATGATTATGATACTGAAACATAAGTACAGCAAGATTGAGGCGGTAAATATCATAAATTTTTAGTACATTATTAGAGTGAAAAAGACCATCAGTGTGGTGGCGATAATTAACATTACTTATAATTCGCATAGCCTTTTTCTGTAATAAAAAACTCTGTCTAACAGGCATGCCGCACTGTTTCCCCAGGCTAATATTCCATAATTAAGATATGGTAAAACTAGTGTGGAGTATAGTGATAGAAGTATGTTTGGCAGAAAAGACCACTTGAGTTTGTTAATCATACCTATGTTTCTGGATATCAATTTACATACATTATCAATATGATGCTTCCATGATAGCTTATTATCTATCATAGTGCCTAGAAATTTTGTTTCAATCACGTTCTGTATTTGTATATTATCTACGAGAATCGGATGAGGTAGTTCGTTAAAAGTATTACTAAATAACGTGTAATTTGTTTTATGCAACGGCCTCCAGATCTCCTCTATTTGCTGGGTCTACTGTCGGTCTCGTTGGTGTGACTGGAGCATTAATGTGACCCTGGTCTTTTCTATTGCTTGCACGCATGACTAGTCATTGATAAGGGCGATTATATACATGTAAATAGTTGTTTGTATGATAGTATTCGGCTGGCTAGTTGAAAGCGCTTCAAATCCTCACGTCGAACGCAACACATTGTAAACACCCACAATATACTATGATGGTGCTGGTTTGGATGATGATGGTAATGATTTGGAATATCCGCTGCTTCTTTGGTCACGTTTTCCGCTCAGGAAAATTTGGAAATAGCCCCATGTTCAATGATTTTGAAAACATAATTCCTATTTTTGGAATATGCAAGCCCGATCATACTACATGATACAGCAATGCTCATACTCCATATTATACAGCATTGCTCACACATAACTTTCACCAACAAAAATGAATGAATTCAATTTACGACAGGTATCGATTGAAATACCTTCGTAAAGCCTTAATTACTAATTAAAAGAAAAAGATATCTTCTTTTAAAATTATTAACCGATCGCAAAGACTTTCGAAAAGTCAACTGAATGGCAATTTTAATATCCTACTGTACATCCCCTAGAAACCATGTTCGGATTACGTAATACGTCAATGCAATGTGCGCACATTTCAATGGTGATGCACAAGGCTATGGAAACCAGGTTTATTTTTCCAAAGTACTTGCGATCGTGTTTTAAATAAAGTTGCAAGTAGTGTACTTCCATCCTAACACACATCGTGATAAACTCGTAATAAACGTTAATCATCTCGGTGACATCTTTCTTTTTGTATCACTTTGTATCATCATCGTGTGATTATTGTCAAAGCAATAAAGTGTTTTTTTTTCTTCAAGGTATTTGCTAAGCATGAGTACAGGTTATTTTTCTACCACTTTCCAAATCTATTCCCTTTCGTTCTATCTGTCTTTATTTATCTCTTTTAGTACACTCTGTTTCTCTTGTTTAATAAGAATCGCTCTCGCTCTCTTTTTTCTCCTCTAGCTCGTTTCTTTTCGTTCTACCCCGCAATCTTTACCTTCTACCTTCTTCTTTCTCTTTCAATCTCTGACATCTCTCTCTCTCTCAGTTGACGTCGTGTACCCTTGCCGGGGGGGGGGGGGGGGGGCAGAGGTCCGACAAAAATCCCCACTCTGATAAGAGAATCAGGGGGGGGAATTATATCCGCCACCGGTAAGGGTTAGCACTTTATTGCACCGACCCAGTCATGGGGTATTTCAGCAAAGATGGTCATAATGAACCTATGATAAGTATCAATAAAAACGATCCTATTAATTTCAAATGTCGTAAATATATATCAAGCTAAGATTATCACAATGAATGTATAATATCAGTAAAACGGTCCGATTAGATTTGAAACCCGAAGGTACATATCACACCTTGTACCGACCATTATAAAATATTATTTCTTGAAATCAACAAAGAGACGAATCATTTTTCTCGATGAGTTGGCAACATCAGTGATTTGTATTATTAAATCGTCTACGACTACATGTAGTAACTGAAATATATTGTTTTGGACATATGTCCGAAAGCCATGATACTAGCTGAAGCGTATGTTGTTGTAAGACAAGAAATTATGAAATGTTTAAAAGCAACATACGATAAGTGTACAACTTTTTATTTTCTAAACCAAAACGTTGTAAAGAAAGAAAGAATATTTTAGATTCCTGAAAGACTGAGCTATATTATATAAGATATTTTGATGAATGACAAAAGACCACAACTAAATGCGCTTATGCACTTGATAATTATAATACCCCTTTATAGTATACCATGATACTTCTGGTCCTTTTTGTCTCTTTGATTACACCATAGCATTATTTCGGATACCTCTATCTCGCGCATTGCGAAATCATGCGTGAGCCCCCCCCCCCCTAAAAAATCAGTCTTTCGACAATTCGAAAACACACAAATATGGCAAGCGCGTATCTTGCCCTATGATCTTGCCTCCTCTTCCAGTTTATATATGTTTTATAATTTGAAATTAATATTTCGTCTTTGACACACGAACTTTTGACTCTGCATGGCGATGATTCAAGTCCACTGTCAGCTGACCGTCGGATATTTCAAGCCCACTGTATGAACAGTGCTCGAAATTTCCTGATCTTTATCGTTTCTACGAAGTAAATGTTATGCATTGTGTATCTCCTTATGTCTCTTATATTCAATGTCTTGGCATATTTTTATGAAATCATCCAACAAATCTTTTGTGATTACTTCAATCTGAATCCAGATCTCGAATGGGACGCCTTATTTATTCTCCTCGTTACAATTCACGGTGCATACATTTTCCTTCATTAAAACTACATGGATGGTATATGTTGACCGCCATAGTAGAACAAAGTGATGTGTTTGACCCACAAACATTTAACTGTAGCGATTCAAATGTATTAGATCAACTTTTAGCATTACTATTTACTGTATGGCTTTTCCTTCGGGGGTGAGATGAGAATATCACGAATTTCTTGAGCATATTCAGGCTGAAGGGATGCGACAACGTAAGCGAATTTCGTTGCCTGAGCAGTGACGCCTCGGGTTGTGAACTGCGCCTCTACCTGGGCGAACCAAATGGTAGGATCATTTGGCCAGAAGGGAGGAAGTTTGAGTTGAACATTTGAGACAGATGGAGAGCTAGAAGAAGTTTCAGAAGATGGAGAAGTTGAAGAATCAGTCATATTGTCAGTAGGCATTGTAACAATTTGACGAAGGATGAATGCTACTCAGCACGTTGGTCGGGTTTAGATCACGTCGGGGTCACCAGTGTAGCGGTTTTGGTCGCTACTTATAAGGCGAGATGGGAATAAGAAGCAATCACCACTTACCGACTTTATGCGTGCAGGGGTTAACCGGACATGGATCCTCCAAAATGCCAAAAGTTTCCAAATATTGCACAATCCGATTCAAATATATATTTACACAGGTATCACCACAGAAATGATCACAAAACTACTTGGCTAGCACAAGCGTGATTTGGACTGTTCTCTGAGTGAATTGCAGAGAATAATATGATGAAATAGAAATTCCTCCAGGTGAGATGATGGAGTATAGAATGTAGAGTAGAGAATTGTAGAAATTGCTCCAATTGAAGTGCAGGAAACAAATTCAGAAGTGAAGAGATGACATCCTCAAATTATCGTGTTGACTCGATGAGAAAACTTTGAGAAGTCTGTCTAGCAAAGATGGAGATGAAAAGTGTTTGTTCTTATCCCTTACTAGTGCAGCAGGATGAAGAAGAAAGGGAGTATTGTTGAAAATCCTTGAATTGAAGGTGAGTCATTAATGTGCGATGGGCATGGCCATGCAGCTGACCACTTGTTGATAGATAAATGTGATAACATAGGGGTGGTTGTGACTGCTGGTATAAAGGGCAATGTCCTCTCAAAATGACTTTGTAAAATAAGTGAAAGTGAGAAATTAAAGAAAAGATGAAGTGAGGATGAGGAAAATACTACAAATCAATACCTCTCCTCTGGAATATTTCCTGATGCACTGAAAATTGCGAAAGTAATTCCCATCCAAAAAAGTAAGCTATATGCACTTTGCACCAGCGCACTGATGGCACAGATATATGCAATTCCCTTAAAATTACAATGTGGCGATTTAAAAGTGAATCTCAATGTATGCTATTTTCTTGAATTTACAATATGGCGAATTATTTCAATATATATTTCCTCAATCCTCCTCATCTATACGCATGTAATTCTGGGCTACTATCGTCTCAAGCATTTGCTTATGATAGTTTTGCCCTCTGCAGTTTTTAAATAATTGTACCTACATCATCAAATGTTTTATATATTATATCTATACTCACTGTGTTATTGGTACGTGTATATGTTATCACTGTAAGTTGGTTTACATTCAGGATGTAACACTCAATTATTTCTATGTAAGTTTATCGACTCATTCTTTATATGTTACGTTTGAAAGCAACTGTTGTTTACATAGATTATGAAATAAATGCAGAAAAGCATCTGCAAACAAACAAGAGCTGGCGCGAAAGTGCGTAGATCTACGATTATTACTTAATCCAGTTTGGGCCATCCTTCTTTAAGTAATTTCTTTCTGATTAATTCTGGATGTCTGCCTGTACAAGTTATGAAAACTGTTTAGCTTGACAGTCAATAATTTATCATCTGAATTGCGTAATTTCTCCACCAAAACAAACAATTCGTCTGAAGTAATTTCTGATAAATTCTTGATGTCTGATATATGATATTGTACCCACTTCCAAACCTGCAGAAACATCGCCGGTTCACATGACTCTACTGCTGCCAGGAACATACATGTATAATGTACAGGATTTGTTGGGAAATCTGAAAGAGCGATTGTCTTGTGTTGTATACACTATCACAATCAACTTCTCCCCAAAAACCCTCATTCCTTTAAAAGAAAGTAATGGAAGAGAATACATCTATAAAGATAAGTTTTGACAGGAACAACGTCCAAATTCGACTTTTTTGTAGTGGCAATCTTCTACTGCTTTTCGTTACACGACCACAACAGTATTAATGAAAAGAATAATGTAATGTTTGACATGATCTTTATCTGCTTTCAACCCGCATCTGATTAAGATATTAATGTGTCTAGAACCCCTTAATGGCACTCTTTTAAAACAATCTGTAATTGCATATATATTGATTATTCGTTTGATTTGATTTGATTTGATATGATTTATTGGTCTCTGCATGATATTTTGAACATACATTTTCAGGCATGGAACAGATCTCATATATTGTACATAATTATACTTGTTGAGTGCATACAAAACTGAATACATAACTGAATGCATAACTGCATGCAAAATTAAATACATACTGAAAACATAGTTATTCATAATAGTGTACAAAATTAAATAAATAAATTTAATACAGTGATGAAAGTAAATATAAGACACAAATACGAATTAAAGTTTGTCATGCAAATCTCTGATCAGCTTTCGTGTCATCATGAGAAACATTTTCTTCAGTTGTATGCATAAAATCCATTATACTTTTTGGACCATGTCGACAGCAGAATCGTGTACACTGTCAAATGGAGAAATCAGGAATGATTATGTTTCCATATCTTTATATAAAACACAACAAAAAAGTAACTCCCCCCCCCCCCTGAATCGAAATGGCGTTACTTTTTAATGAAAAGGTTTTGAGCAAAATAACTTGGCAGGAGTGTTTTTACACTTATTGACTAACTTTTCTGTGAAAATGAGATTGATCCATTGAGTCATGCATTAGTGAACAAACATTAAAGGCAAAATTTTCACTTTTCCAAAGTTTTTAGGGTCATTTTGGGTATTCTGTGAAAAGAGATTTTAGCGAATTCGGATTCTGGTGCATATTTATGTGTTGTTATTGTTTATTATCAATCGCTTGACCCCCTCACACCTATCCCGACACTTTTGTCATTATTATGGTTGGGTGAGCACAATGAAAAAAAATCAACCCTAGTGAATTTGAAATTGCAAAAACCATTCAGCTTATTGAAGAAAAAAAATCCAGATGTTTTTAGTTACCAAAATGTATCATCACATATTGTATTTAAATAAGAGGTTGTCATCGTGTCATGGTTGTGAGCACACTTTAAAAATTGCGCAAGAAATGTTTAAATGTACTGTTAATACAGCATAAAAAATGACCCTTTTGACTTTTGAAAAATGACCCTTTTGACTTTTGAAAAGTGACATTTTGCTTTTATTGTGTGCCCACTCATGCATGACTCGATGGATAAATCTCATTTTTAAAGGGAAGTTAGTCAATAAGAGTAAGGTTATATTGCTCACAACTCTTTCGTTAAGGATTTACGCCAATTTGATTAAGGGGGAGGGGTACTTTTTTGTTGTGTTTACATCAAATACAACTGATTGGTATATTGATTACTTACTGTCCCACAAACGTGAGTTTGTATTATGAAACTTATTTAATCTTTATTTTAGTGAAAGGATTTTAATTATCATAAAAAATCTAAAGTTAAAGAGTGTCATTGGTTAATATCTGTGCATACACCAAGAAATGTTTGCCATTTAAGATATGACTAAGATTTTGGAGATACATGTCTTCTAAGAAATAAATAGCAACAGAACACTATAGAGGTAATGGCTACCTTTTTAAAGTTAAATTAAATATTTTCAAAAATACACATGGCTATATTAAAAAAGAATTAAAAGGAATGTACCTGAAAAAAACCCTGAAATATGACTAAAATTATGTTTGCTCTCTCACATATAGCTATGCCATATTTTGTGGTCGCTAATTGATTTATACTCCACAATCTTTTATACAAAGAGATTAAGATTTACGCACTAAAATTTGCCAGATACCACTGTAATTACGAGCACTAAACTTTGAGTCGTGTTTCATACATTTCCTCGTAATACTTCATGACCTTGTCCGAGCACCTGATGACGTCAGCCGGTAGCTGATCACGTGGTGGCATCTTGCTCGGAGGGAGGAAACAGCTACTTTTCATTGCTGTCCCGAAATAAATCACAGAATCCATGATAAGGTTGTCGCCCGCTGCCTTCATCTTCTTCAACACCTCGACTGACGCATCCCATTGGAGTAAACTGTCGTTGTACGGCAACCCCACGGCGGCGCAGTACGCCGAAAGCGTCTCGGCAGGTTTGGTCAGCAGATCATCACCATCGACAACCAGGGGGTTAGGATCGATATTCTCATCTATGAGGTATTTCCAAAGGTCATAGACCTCCTTGGTGTGGTATCCCTCAGGAAAGTAGTGGTCGTCGCGCTCGATGTCGAATGTCTTCTCGTCAACTTCACCTAATGACGTATTTCGAAGTGAAAAACGTAATATAAATTTTATATATATATAGCGAAATGAATTGAAAGAATATAGATGGTGTAGTAGATAACCGTTGACTACCGAATTCACCCATTCCATAGGCTTAAAACAAGAACTATCCGGCTCCCGTAGGCATTGGGTTAATTATCAAAGTTCCTCTATTGCTGTCCTCTCTGTGAAATATTTGCAAAGCTACGCAACCATATTTCTCTCAGTTCCTTCAGAAATGTATTTGCTTTTAAGGCCTGGCTAACACAAGACGACATTTGCTGACGTTAGGGCACGGTCAGTTAACTCCATGGTCCGTTTTTTGCGCGGCATGAAAGAGTGATATCGTTTTAAAAAGTGAGTGCAAAATAAAAAGTGCAAACAATACTTTTGATGATTGGCGTATGATTTAATTGCCTTCATAGACTTGATTAGCGCAGATTATGATGCATTTTTAAATCCTGAACTGCTTGTAAATTTATTTTAAAATGACTTTTCTATCTTCTTCTTGTTTACAGCTTGCTGATCCAAAGAATCAATATTATCTCTTCCATACCCGGGCAGCCTGGCCAGATGCACCTCTATATGATTTGTATCTTTTCTCTGGATTTGCTTTTACTCATGTTTGCTATAATTATGTGACTTGAATTTTGCCGAATAAAAAAAAAAAAAATATTATTATTATAATAATAATAATTATTATTATAATAATACTAATAATAACTGCAAAGAAAATATGAGATAATTAAATGAGCAAATTTCTCTCGAATCACAGTTCCACCTCCAGACATGCCATAACTGACGATTAAAATCTTGAAAAGTAATGTTTAGTTTGCCTGTTTGTGTTTTCTAATACGGAATCGTCCATGAGCCAAATATAAAGGGAATAGTTGAGGACCAGTGGCTCCACATGCGTTTTGTTGACAGTATGAAATCGACATGTGAAGCCGAAGGGCGCTAGAACATAATCATCGAATGAGCTTGCTTTTTTTAAATAATGAATTTCTAACAATTTTCCAACAAGAAAAAGAAGTCCCCATTTTTCCGTCACGAAGTTTAGATTGAGATTTGTGACATTTGGTTTAAAAAAAATAACTTGACGACAGAAACGTTGATGTTTGCCCCTTAGAAGCACGCAACGACAAAAATAACCGAATTAAACATATACATATATCATATTGTCAATTGATAACTCACCTTTTAACAATCCACTTTCTGAGAACTGCTTATACATGGCCTTTCGGTAAGAGAAGATAGAGCGGATAGGGTTCCGTATGAGAAAGGTGTGTCGGTACCCCTTTGGAAGGTATTGTCGGTACCCATCGGGCATTGCAAAGGCCATATCTTTCACGAAAACGTGTTTCGCGGTAGTTGTTTCAAGGCCGCGCTTTACAGATCCATATCTGTATCGGTGATAACATAAGAAATTATAATGAATAATGAAATTTATGAAGTTTTTATGAACTGTACTGAAACTTAAGTTATGTATATAATATATTATATATATATATATATATATATATATATATATATATATAATATACTTTACAGTGGATCAAAAAAGTACACACTTTGAAAATATTCTCAAAAAAAACAAAACTTTAAAATATCAATTTGTTTTTTTCTTATACAATTATGGATGAGGGTCTGTTTGATCGGATGACACAATGAGGAATGACAATATTTTACGCTTGAGTGAGTACTGGCTACTTTTTGTAAAATTTGCAGAAATTGCTCTGCGCAAAAATGCCTCAGGATATTTCCAAAGTGTATCATAAGATGAATGCAAACCAGGGATGACGCAAGATACTCGAATATCTTAAGCTTATATCTTTCGACTTCCTCATGAATTGTCGTTGACAGATGTGAATGTCTTAAACGATTAACATTATTTCAACGATAGAATGAATTTCTGAGGAAGTCCAAAGACAAAAGCTTAATATACTTGAGTATCCTGCGTCATGGTAGAATTAAATTCAACATCATCACATTGTACGTACTATGTATATATATGGAGAGAGAGAGAGAGAGAGAGAGATGGAGAGAGAGAGAGGCAACAAAATGAGTACATCTGTAGACGTAGCTGTTGGTACTACGCTTTTAATTAGCTTTCGGGCAATTAACCCTTCTTCAGATCTACATGAGTACGACAGAAATATATATAATTAGCACCCGAGTACACTACCCCACCATGTTAAAGAGTGTGAGCCAATTGTTGCTCTTATATATATATACATATATATAATTATCTTTAATATTATCATTATGTCTTATCATTACCATACAATGCTCACCTACACAATAAAAAGTAGCTAGATCAAGGGGGATATAATGAACGGTTCGTTATCATGTTGAATGATCATGATGATTTTTGAGCTTCAAGATGGAAGAAACGGAGGCAAATTATTAAGATAGGGACAAAAATGAGAGAATCGTGTTGTAGACAGAAAAAACAAAGACATGTCAATAAGAGTCAGCCACTCACGGTAGGCGATCTGGCTCGATCTTTGTATTAGCTACTTTTTCCAAGATCTCTTTTGCTTTCTGGAAGATCTCCTCGTTACCCTCGTACTCCATGGGGATGTCAAGCTTGGTTTGTTGCTTATACTCTAGCAGTGATACTCTACAGGTACTGTAACATTCGAACCACACCTCATTGTCATCTATAAAGCTGAGACACTTGGCGAAGGCGGTGGAGACTGCCCTCGGAACGCACCAGAGAATGGTTCTACTCCCCTCACCACTTCCGTTCGAAGATCTAGAAGACATGATCTTACTCTCCCGTAAAAAGGACGTATTGAAAATAAGACTCGGCTAGCTTAAACTTCCTTGTTCATTTATGATTTTCAAATCGTTTCAAATTTACTAATCACAGTTATGACTATTAAATGCTGAACTATTTATGAAGTTCTTGGAAGACGGTATTACAGATCCAGTGCGGCTCGTAGATCAGCAATAATGCATAATTCCTTTTTTGTACAACTGATTTGCTTATAATAATCTACAGTCCGACTTCAAAATCAGCGTAGTCACTACTACCAGAGAATGTGTCACATTGTCGGCTGTTGCTGGGAGGACTTTGACATGGCCTGCAAATAGCCGACTGTTTGATCGTTACCTAAGCAAATAACCATTCTTGATAGCGAATGCTGTCGCGTAGCAGCGGCAGCATTCTTGATAGCGAATGCTGCCGCTGCTACGCGACTGTCATTAAGTTGAAGGTGTTCAAATATTATTTGGCAAACATTTGAGTGCATTGACAAACATGGACACAATAAGTGAACCCAGTGGTAGCTCATATGGGGGGGGGGGGGGGGGCGCACAGTAAAGAACAAGCGCTCCCTCTAACTCCACAAAAATACATAAATCGTTGGTACAGGTTCTGCATCCCTTTTGTCCAAAATCAAGAATTATGCGTCAGCTAAAGGTGAGTTCTCACGTGGCATGCGAACGATTTGCGAAGGTCGCGAATGTCAAAAAAGTGCCACAGTCCAACATTTGTGTTTTATGTTTCAAAAGTTCGCCAAATATGCACGGGTGTTCGGAAGCGTCGTCTATTCGTGAGAGTCGTTTTTAGCTCTGAGGGAATTTTATTTTAAAAAATCTAGCGAACGTTTCCAGCATCCCGGTCATGATTTGTTCGTGATTTGCTCTCGAAAATGTCATATGGGCACAACCTACTCACGACGTGCATGATGTTCGCAAAATCTTCGTGAAACCCCAAACAGATTCCAATAGTTTGGAGTATGTCTCACGCATGTCTCGCGAAAGCAGCGAAGTTCGTCCAATTATTTCTCGAACTATTCACGAACTGTTCGCGTACTTCTTGAGAACAGGCGACTTCACCAAAGAAGCAAACGTCAGCCTATCACGTCGAGGCCCTCTTTTTATTTGCTAATATCATGAAGTATTCCCGAACTATTTACGAGCTACACACGAACCAAAACCGAAGCTTTCAGGAACATTTTGCGAAGGTTTTGCTCACGCGACATTCTCATGCAGTACGTGCGAAGTTCTCGCGAGCGTTTGGCGCACGTTTGCCGCACATTTGCAGCAAAGCGCATGGCCAAGTTGTCTGACATTATTCTGCGAATTGATAGCGAACTATTCACGAAGAGACCGATCAACTCAAGACAGCTGTCAACTCCGGTTCGCATTTTAGTTTCATGTTCTTCGTGTATGTGGACTGGCCATATTTCTGCAAGGCTGCACACGACATTCGCATATATCCATTTTCGTCCCAGTTCAGGAATACAGATCCTCTAGCAGATTTAAATACTCAGGATGGAGTAATAAAGAGTTCTGAATGTATTAGAGACCTTGGCTTTACGTTGGACAAACACTTAACCCTTAAACACCACATTAAAAACATCTGCAAATCTGCATCTTGGGGTATTTTTAAAATAGGGAAGATCAGGCGTCTGCTTGACCAATCATCCGCTGAGCGACTTGTCCACGCCTTTGTCTCCTCTCATTTGGACTGCTGCAACTCCCTCCTTGCTGGTCTCCCTCTTTCTCATATATCCTCACTTCAACGTATCCAGAATTCAGCCGCTAGATTAGTCACTCTTAGCAGAAAACATGACCATATATCTCCTGTTCTCCGCTAACTTCATTGGCTACCGGTCCATTTTCGCATTACTTTCAAGATCCTACTTCTCACATACAAAATCACACATAATCTTGCCCCCATATATCTTCAAGACCTAGTCACCCTTCGTTCCTCCTCTTCTGCCAGACCCCTCCGTTCATCTTCCTCTCTCCAATTATCTTATGGCCCACGTACAAAAACCCGGTATGGCGACCGAGCCTTTTCGTCCATTGCCCCCACCCTTTGGAACAAACTCCCATCCCATATTCAGAATGCCACATCTATCGAATCATTTAAAATCCTCCTAAAAACCCATCTTTTTAAGCAGTTGTAATTTTATGGAGGCGCATACATGTAGTTACTGTATTGCTTTTATGTCATCGTGTTTAATCGTTTACTTACTTAGACAGACAACCAGTGCTCTTAGAAACGCCCGTATCAAGCGCCATATAAATTAATTATTATTATTATTATTATTATTACTAGCAGAAATTACCCGTGGCACCATGGGGGGGGGGGGGGGTCTTCTCCAATGTACAGCCCAAGTACCATTCACACTGAAAGGCAATTAGTTTGTTAATGAAACATATATGAATAATTGATTTATAGCAGACTTCTCTTTAAATATAGATAGGTTTAATTTAATTTGCATTAGGGGTTAAACTGGGGAAAGAACTTGAATATCATTGCGGAGTGAAATCAAAATCTAACTATAGAATGGAAAAAATGTATTGTAACACGGTGTATTTAGTAAGCAGTCAAGAGGCAGTTATTGTAACATAAAAATGTTATCATTACATGTATTAAGTCGAAAATAAATGTGTAAGTATATGTACCCTACAATGTACAACAGATTGCATTTGTTTGTAGTTCTCCCATTAAAGGTTGCTCAATCATAATAGGGGAATGTTGAAAGAAGCGAGAAGTATAGTGGAATGTTTAAAGAAGCGAGAGGGAGAGAGAGAGAGAGAGTGACACAGTGGGAAACAGTGGTGGGGAAAATGAGTGAGTGAGAGAGAGAAACGGTGGAAATATGAAAGGGTGAGAAACAGCCAGTGGGAAATTGAGAGAGCGAGAGAAAAAAAAAAGACATGCAGGGAGATAGAAATTATAAAGAATACAGGAGGAAGAGAGAAGGGGGGGGGGGGGGGTTAGCAGCTGTGATGAAAAGTGATAGATTTGGAGGGCTTCCACTGGCATGTTTAGGTTTCTGATATTTTTCCTCTGGTAGGTTAAGTAGTTATGCATTGAATTACGAATTGATGAAAATCTGCGCCCCCCCCCCCCTCCCGATTGTCCAAATTCGACTTTTTTGTAGTGACATTATTTAGTTATGACAGATACGATCCCTTAACCAAGAGCTAATTGTGACATATTCCATCATTAGTTACGCAACGGTGAATTCCTGTAGTTCTTGATGTGTAATACAATACTTTACACAAAATATTCGTATTCGCAACCTAATCTTCTACTGCTTTTCGTTACACGACCACAACAGTATTAATGAAAAGAATAATGTAATGTTTGACATGATCTTTATCTGCTTTCAACCCGCATCTGATTAAGATATTAATGTGTCTAGAACCCCTTAATAGCACTCTTTTAAAACAATCTGTAATTGCATATATATTGATTATTCGTTTGATTTGATTTGATTTGATATGATTTATTGGTTTCTGCATGATATTTTGAAAATATATTTATTCAGGCATGGAACAGATCTCATACATTGTACATAATTACACTTGTTGAGTGCATCACTGAATACAAAACTGAATACATAACTGAATGCATAACTTCATGCAAAATTAAATACATACTGAATACATAGTTATTCATAATAGTGTACAAAATTAAATAACTAAATTGAATACATTGATGAAGGACAATATTAGACACAGGAGGGCTACATCATAAGCAAGTAGCTTGGCGTGCCTGCAGCCCTCGGCTGCAAGTACAATAATTAAAATACGAAAGTTTGTCATGCAAATCTCTGATCAGCTTTCGTGTCATCAAGAGAAACATTTTCTTTAGTTGTATGCATAAAATCCATTATACTTTTTGGACCATGTCGACAGCAGAATCATGTACACTGTCAAATGGAGAAAACAGGAATGATTATGTTTCCATATCTTTATATAAAACACAACAAAAAAGTAACCCCCCCCCCCCCCCCCTTAAGCGAAATGGTGTAACTTTTTAACGAAAAGGTTTTGAGCAAAATAACTTGGCAGGAGGGTTTCTACACTTATTGACTAACTTTTCTGTGAAAATGCGTTCCATTGAGTCATGCATGAGTGAACAAACATTAAAGGCAAAATTTTCACTTTTCAAAAGTCAAAAGGGTAATTTTGGGTATTATGTGAAAAGAGATTTTAGCGAATTCGGATTCTGGTGCATATTTATGTGTTGTTTTTGTTGATTACCCATCGCTTGATCCCCTCACACCTATCCCGACACTTTTCTCATTATTATGGTTGGGTGAGCACAATGAAAGAAAAATCAACCCTCGTGAATTTGAAATTGCAAAAACCATTCAGCTTATTGAAAAAAAAAACTCCAGATGATTTTACCAAAATGTATCATCACATATTGCATTTACATAAAAGGTTGTCATTGTGTCATGGTCGAGTGAGCACACTTTAAAAATGGCGCAAGAAATGTTAAAATATACTGTTAATTACGGCATAAAAAATGACCCTTGTTACTTTTGAAGTGATATTTTTGCCTTTATTGTTTGCCCACTCATGCATGACTAGATGGATCAATCTCATTTTTAAAGGGAAGTTAGTCAGTAAGAGTAACTTCTTTTTTTGCTCGCAACTCTTTCAGAGTTACGCCAATTTGATTAAGGGGGGGGGGGGTACTTTTTTGTTGTGTTTACATCAAATACAACTGATTGACATTATTGATTACTAACTGTCCCGCAAACGTGAGTTTGTATTATGAAACTTATTTTATTTAATCTTTATTTTAGGGAAAGGATTTTAATTATCATAAAAAATCTAAAGTTAAAGCCTGTCATTGGTCAATACCTGTGCATACACCAATAAATTTTTGTCATTTAAGAGGTAATGGCTACCTTTTACGTTAAATTAAGTATGAATTATTTTCCAAAATACACATCGCTATATTTAAAAAGAATTAAAATGAATGTACCTGTCAAAAACCTGACTTAAAACCTAAAATTATGTTTGCTTGCTCGCTTTGGTCTCTCACATATAGCTATGCCATTTGTGGTCGCTAATTGATTTATACTACACAATCTTTTATACAAAGAGATTAAGATTTACGCACTAAAATTTGCCAGATACCACTGTAATTACGAGCACTAAACTTTGAGTCGTGTTTCATACATTTCCTCGTAATACTTCATGACCTTGTCCGAGCACCTGATGACGTCAGCCGGTAGCTGATCACGTGATGGCATCTTGCTCGGAGGGAGGAAACAGCTACTTTTCATTGCTGTCCCGAAAAAATTCGCAGCATCCATGAGAAGGTTGTCGCCCCCTGCCTTCATCTTCTTCAACACCTTGACTGACGCATCCCATTGGAGTAAACTGTCGTTGTACGGCAGCCCCACGGCGGCGCAGTACGCCGAAAGCGTCTCGGCAGGTTTCGTCAGCAGATCGTCACCATCGACAACCAGGGGCCTGGGATCGATATTCTCATCTATGAGGTATTTCCAAAGGTCATAGACCTCTTTGGTGTGGTATCCCTCAGGAAAGTAGTGGTCGTCGCGCTCGACGTCAAATGTCTTCTCGTCAACTTCACCTAATGACGTGTTTCGAAGTGAAAAACGCAATATAAATTTTATATATAGCGAAAGGAATTGAGAGAATAAAGATGGCGTAGTAGATAACCGTTGACTACTGAATTCACCCATTCTATAGGCTTAACACAAGAACTAACCAGCTTCCGCAGGCATTGGGTTAATTACCAAAGTTCCTTTATTGCTGTCCTCTCTGTGAAATTTTTGCAAAGCTATGCAACCATATTTCTCTCAGTTCCTAAATGTATTAGCCTTTAAGGCCTGGCTCACACGAGACGACACTTGCTGACGTTAGGGCACGGTCAGTTAACTCCATGGTGCAAACAATACTTTTGATGATTGGCGTTTGATTTAAATGCCTTCACAGACTTGATTAGCGCAGATGATGATGCAATTGAAATGACACCTCGGGTGAGCCGGGCTTATTTTTATATTAGTTTTATTCAAAGGATGTCTTTTTTTTTATGCTATTTTTTTTTAAATCCTGAACTGCGTGTAAATGTATTTTAAAACGACTTTTCTATCTTCTTTTTGTTTACAGCTTGCTGATCCAAAGCAATCAATATCAATCAGTAATCAATATTAGGTTAACTTTTTCCATATCCCGGCAGCCTGGCCAGATGCACCTGCTCTGGATTTGCTTTGATGTTTGCTATAATTATGTGACTTGAATTTTGCCGAATAAAATAACAATAATAATAATAATAATAATAATTATAACTGCAAAAGAAAATATGAGAGAAATTAAATGAGCAAATTTCTCACGGTTCCACCTCCAGACATGCCAGAACTGACAATTAAAATCTTTAAAAGTAATTTTTAGTTTGCCTGTTTGTGTTTTCTAATACGGAATCGTCCATGAGCCAAATATAAAGGGAATAGTTGAGGACCAGTGGCTCCACATGCGTTTTGTTCACAGTATGAAGTCGACATGAGAAGCAGAAGGGCGCTATAACATAATCATCGAATGAGCTTGCGGGTTTTTTATCATGAATTTCTAACAATTTTCAAACAAACAAAGAAGTCCCCAGTTTTCCGCCATCAGTTTAGATTGAGATTTGCAACATTTGGTTTAAAAAAAAATAATTTGACGACAGAAACGTTGATGTTTGCCCCTTAGAAGCACGCAACGACGAAAATAACCGAATTAAACATATACATATATCATATTGTCAATTGATAACTCACCTTTTAACAATCCTACCTCTGATAACTGCTTATACATGGCCTTTCTGTAAGAGAGGATAGAGCGGATAGGGTTCCGTATGAGAAAGGTGTGTCGGTACCCCTTTGGAAGGTATTGTCGGTACCCGTTGGTCATTGCGAAGGCCATATCTTTCACGAAAACGTGTTTAGCGGTAGTTGTTTCAAGGCCGCGCTTTACAGATCCATATCTGTATCGGTGATAACATAAGAAATTATAATGAATAATGAAATTAATGAAGTTTTATGAACTTCGGTGATATGTTCGACTCAATCAACATGTACGGAAACTTAAGTCATGTATATATGTATGTATGTATATGGGGAACTTTGATTTAAGTTGCGCAACCATTATTCTCTCATTTCCTTTCACATTGTATTTATTTCCACGAGAGTTGCCAAAGCTGTTGTATATGTTATTTCCTTACAATATATATATATCTATACTTTACAGTGAATAAAAAAGTACACACTTGAAAATATTCTCCAAAATCATAACTTTAAAATATCAATATGTTTTTTCGTATACAATTATGGGTGAGGGTCTGTTTGATAGGATGACACGATGAGGAATGACAATATTTTACGCTTGAGTGAGTACTGCCTACTTTTTGTAAAATTTGCAGCAATTGGTTTGCGCAAAAATGCCTCAGGATATTTCCAAAGTGTATCATAAGATGAATGCAAACCAGGGATGACGCAGGATACTCGAATATTTTAAGCTTTCATCTTTCGACTTCCTCATGAATTGTCGTAGACAGATATGAAGGTCTTAAAGGATTAACATTATTTCAACGACAGAATGAATTTCTGAGGAAGTCGAAAGACAAAGGCTTAATATACTTGAGTATCCTGCGTAGAATTAAATTCAACATCATCACATTGTATGTATTATGTTTATATATATATGACTAAAGGGTACATTAGCTGGACACACAACAATGCGGTTTATTCCGTCATAATAGCGCCACCTACATTAGCGGGACAGTTGAGCATAGAAATAAGACAAAAACTGTCCACTTAATGTAGCCTTTAGAGTTATATATATATATATATATATATATATATATATATATATATAATTATCTTTAATAGTATCATTATTTCTTATTATTATCATACAGTGCTCACCTACACAATAAAAATCAGCTAGATCAAGGGGGACATAATGAGCTGTTCGTTATCATGTTGAATGATCATGATGATTCTTGAGCTTCTATAGAAGATGGAAGAAATGGAGGCAACTTAAGAAAGGGACAAAAATGAGAGAATCGTGTGGTAGACAGAAACATGAAGACATGTCAATAAGAGTCAGACACTCACGGTAGGCGATCTGGCTCGATCTTCGAATTAGTTACTTTATCCATCAGCTCTTTTGCTTTCTGGAAGATCTCCTCGTTACCCTCGTACTCCATGGGGATGTCGAGCTTGGTTTGCTGCTTATACTCTAGCAGTGATACTCTGCAGAAACTGTAGGATTCGAACCACACCTCATTGTCATCTATAAAGCTGAGACACTTGGCGAAGGCTGTGGAGACTGCCCTCGGAACGCACCAGAGAATGGTTCTACTCCCCTCAGCACTTCCGTTCGAAGATCTAGAAGACATGATCTAAACTTTCTTGTTCATTTCTGATTTTCAAATCGTTTCAACTTTATTAATCACAGTTATGACTATTAAATGCTGGACTCTTTATGAAGTTCTTGGAAGATGGTATTACAGATCGAGTGCGGCTCGTAGATCATCAATAATGCAGAATTCCTTTTTTGTACAACTGATTTGCTTCAGTCCCACTTCAAAATCAGCGTAGTCACTACTACCAGAGAATGTGTCACATTGTCGGCTGTTGCTAGGAGGACTTTGACATGGCCTGCAAATAACCGACTGTTTGATCGTTACCTAAGCTAATAACCATTCTTGATAGCGAATGCTGCACTTTTTTCTGCTACGCGACTGTCATGAAGTTGAAGCAAACGTCAGCCTTTCACGTCGAGGTCCTCTATTTATTAGCCTACCGTTCGTGAAAATTAATTTGCTAATATCAAGAAGTATTCCCGAACTATTTGCGAGCTACACACGAACCAAAACCAAAGCTTTCAGGAACATTTTGTGAAGGATTTGCTCAAATCTTTCCGCCTTTCACTGGGGACCTGTAGAGCCCACAAATGTAAAAATCAACCACAAATGTTATAACATGTCAACCACAAGTGTAAAACTAACCACAGTCACCCACAAATGTAAAAATCGGTTTAACCACAAATGTAAAAACATTTCGCCTACAAATGTAAAAATTTCCATTTTTACCACAAATGTCATGTTATGTCGAACGCAAATGTAAAAACTGATTGTTTGCATATAATGCACTGATGTAAGTTATTATGGTAAATTGCCACTTGATCTAATAAGCAAATGGTATAACAGCATTCGGTATATTCGTCCATCACCAATTCGTCTAATCAACATTTCGTCTAATAACCATTTGGTCCAATAATCAGTTTAATCACCGCGTCTAATCACCACTTCTTCTATAGCCAATTCGTGTAAAACCCATTTGGTCTAATACCCATTTGGTCTAAACCCATTTGGTCTAATAACCAAATAGTCGAATTTATTTTTTTATTTATTTATTATTTCTGCATCGTACATGGCATTGCATAGTATGATCATTATGACAAAAAAATGAGAATAAGTATGAGTAACTCAATAACAGAATTAAAAGGCAAATATGATCATAATACAGGTACAATATATGGATAACGTAGTAACATGCAGAGGTATGGCAATATAAGCTAAAGCTTGAAGCGTTGCAATACCTTTCCATTTTGTAAATAATACATACACTGTTGGTCAAAATGGTATTTTCATAGTCATCCGTTGATTTAATCATATTTAAAAGCCTAAATAGATAATATTGACCAGGTTCATTGATTACATAATGATTTTGTATTGTCGAAGTAAAAGTCGGTCAAGTGAAACATTCCATAACGTGGCATATCTTATTGTTTGGTGCTATGAAAGGCAGAGCCTCCCTTTCTGCTGTTGTGTTGCTGTCCATTTCGTGCAGAAAGCCTACGTGTGTTAACAGCCCGTTTTCAGAGTTAGCTTGATCAATTCCTACCAAATTTGGTACATTGATTCCTTACACTATGCCTCGCCCAACGGCACTTGCAATTCGTCGGAGGGTCCTTGCACTCCGACGGAATGGACGGACACAGGCCCAGATTGCAGATATTCTTGGACTATCGCAGAGTTGTGTGTGCCGCATCCTCAGAAGACATCGAGAGGCGGGTACTTTGAGTCCAGAGAGATCTACAGGTCGACCACCAAGAACATCCGCATGGGATGACCGTCAGCTGCTGAACATGTGCCGTAGGAACCGGAGAATGCCAGCGAGTCGTCTTTGCCACTTGTGGAGGAGGCACTTCGGAGTGAATGTTTCACGGGAAACCGTAAACAGGAGACTTGTCCAATATGGCTACAGAGCTCGGCGAATGACCAAGGTTCCACCTCTCACTGTTCGCCACCGGGTTGCTCGACTCCAGTGGGCTAGGAGGCACAGGAGATGGCAGCTTGGTCACTGGCGTCATGTAATCTTCACTGATGAAAGCCGGTACATCCTTGACCGCACCGATGGGAGGCAGAGGGTTCCACGATTGTGGGGCGAGAACCTTCGTAATGACTGTGTCCAGGAAACCAATCAAGCAGGTGGAGGCTCAGTGATGGTATGGGTCGGAATACATTATGGCGGAAAAACGCCATTGGCTGCACCTGAAGGAAACGTCAACGCCGTCGTGTACCGCGATATCCTGGAACGCCATTGTCTTCCATACGCGAGAAGAGTATATGGCAATAACTTTCAGCTCCAAGACGACAACGCTCGATCACATAGGGCACGTCTGGTGAGGGAATTCCTTGACGCAGAGGACGTGCAGCAGATGCAGCAGATGCCTTGGCCTGCCTGTTCCCCCCGACATGAACCCCCATTGAGCATGCCTGGGATGCATTGGGCCGTGCCATCAATGAGAGAAACAATCATCCTCAAAATGTGCAGGAGTTAGCCCAGGCACTGACCGAAGAGTGGGATGCACTGCCCTTGAACACCATCAACAACCTTGTGGACAGTATGCCACGGCGTGTGGAGGCACTGGTGCGTGCCAGAGGTGGCCATACCAGGTACTAACTGACCCAACAAGATTAAAAAGAGGAACACTTCCCTTCAATCATCAAAAGATCCCAAGATTTCATTTTTCACGATAAAATTATCATGGTTAAACATTTACCAAAAACGATACATTTTTTCAAGGAATCCAAAGTCTGGATGCTTGTGTTTGTCAAAAGTGGTTTAAACCAGTGTATAAAGTTTGTATGAATGAATTTTTGTCTTATATTTTTTATTTCATATGTTGAGAACAGATTTATCAATAAAATCGGTGAAGATATAAGCTTTATTTTGCAAAAAAATGACTCGTATTGTTGTCAATAGTGTACGAAAGGTAGAAAAACAAAATTATGCTACCATTATGACCAACAGTGTATAAAAGGAAAATAACTAATGATGACACTAACAACAAACTTTATTTACAGAATAACATAGAATAAGAAACCAACAAAAAATATGAATAGAAAAAGAGAGAGAGAGATAGAGAGAGAGAAAGTTTATTTACAAGGGAAACAGAAGCAGAAAATAGGAATGAGAAAGGTGAAGGAGTACCCTAATGTTGACAAATAATATATGAAGTCTTCGATGAGTAAGTAATAGTAAATAAAGTACAATACATAGAACATCGATTACAATGTAAACATAAATAAAAGCATCCTTTGAGTTATGTACCTTGGAATTCATGCATTTTTAAAAGGAGAATTTGCTTTATGGCCATTTTAAACGAATGTGGGGTTTGCAAATTACGGATATTTTGCGGAAGAGAATTCCAAATATCTGGACCGCTGTGTCTGATTGATTTATGTGCTAACGCGGTGCGGGGATTGACTAAATGTATGTTTGATGCCTGCCTGGTGGGATAGGAGTGAATGGTGCTGTTATGCTGAAACAGAAGAAAATGAGTCAGGCAAAAGTTTGGCATTAAAACGAAACATGAATAATGCGGTTTACAATCCTTCTAATCATCATCAGTCTAATCATCATTTCGTCTAATAACTATTTGGTCTAATAATCAATTTTATCACTTCGTCTAATCACCACTTGGTCTATAGCCACTTCGTCTAAAACCCATTTGGTCTAATACCCACTTGGTCTAAACCCAAATGGACTAACACCACTTGGTCTAATAATCAGTTCGGTTAATGTTCACTTGGTCTAATAATCAGTTCGGCTAATGTTCACTTGGTCTAATAACGAAATGGTCTAATCATCATTTAGTCTAGTAGCCATATTGTGTAAACCCAGTTGGTCTTACAGTCACATCGTCTAATCATCTAACTACCATTTTTTCTAATCATCGTTTGGTCCAATTCTCAGTTCGTCTAATAATTGTGATCTAATGTCCACTTGGTCTAATATCCATTTAGTCTAATACGACAGACAAATATAGTAGCCTTTTATATTATAGTTATATAGGTTTATTGCCACTTGAAAAATCGAATTTTCTCACTCGATCGCTATGCTCCCTCGCATTTCAATACATGCACTGTTTATTAACATTGTACTGCAGGAACCCACTCTTCTCCAAGAACCCCGGATTTTTGGGCAGGGGACAAACTCATGTTTTCCCGCCCCTCGCAAGATTTATATATGACACTATCTTTAATGTTATGTGAATCATAATTTTTAAATAGACTGTGACTTGCCTGTGTATGTTTCTTTTGAATGTAAATTTCAGTATGAGGAGAGCGATTTTTTTTCGCTCGGTCACTGCGCCCCCTCGACTAATAATAAACATATTTAAAATTAATATGATTCTGCAGAAATTCTCTTCTATTGAAGATGTTGTCTTAAAAGAGGAAAATTTTTGAATGATTCTGTATTATGTAATTTCTGTATATATTAAATAACAAAAAATGTACCAATTTTGCTCCTTCCTTTCGCTCGCACGCACAAAATTTAGAAACAAAATCCTCCTCTTTCAAGTCTATTGAGGGATGATGGGAAATAATGGATGGTAAAGATGCTTCAGATATTGCATTGCTTCTTTAATGAAAAATTCTAAACCTCGCACTTTCAAAATATCAATAAATATGTAAAAGAAGGGGGATGTGCTTGTTCGGGGGGGGGGGCGGGTAGGGCTGTAACCAAGCTGTAATTGTTTGAGGTAGGCCACACATGCGTTTGAGGTGGGGCCCTTCAGAGTGTTTGCTTTCAATTATCGATCAAATTTTGTGATCTGTCTTCTCTCATAAGCTAAACGTTAAAACTTACGTAACAGCGTGTAAAACATGACTGATATCGAATGTTATTTTAGTGTAATACTAAATCGTGATCAAGCTTTAGGCACAGCAAATACGACCATTTTAAAGAGGTTTTCTGTGCAAAAATTAAAGTTATAGTGCACGATAAGGAAAATCTATTTTTTTATACCAGAGATCCTGACCCCCCCCCCCCCCTTAAGCGACCACAAATCATTTTAAAGAGGAACTATTTCTAGAAAAAGTTATTAAAAACTATCCCGACCGTTATACATAGAATAAGTGACATTGAAAATCAAATAATGAACAAGAAATCTTTCATTTCTAAAAAAAAAAAAAAAATAGATTTAGGTTTAATTCAAACACGCTCTGTGATTTTTTTAATCCTTCCATTTGTTAAATACCTAACAGCCGTTACACTTTAGATTTCAATAATTGGAGGGAGTTACATATCAAAAATATGAAATATTGGGTTCTCAAAGGGAAATCGACACCGATCAGGTATTCACACTATACTTGTTATCAATAACAAATTACAATAACAGTTATAAGCTACAGAAATACTTCCATCTGATTGGCTGAGAGTAAATTTGTCATAGAAATGGGGCAGTTGTTATTGATAATAAGTTTTATGTAATGGGGCCCAGGGCCGTCCTTGGGAGAGAAGATATATATAAATTCATCCCCATAACAACGTGAACGCAATCCGATCTCTCGTTGGCCAATTCCCGGGTAATCCCGAATAGGATGATGTTCAAGTAGTTTATATATATATCTCTCTCTCTCTCCTTGTTATGTGCGAGATGTGTACAGGCATTTATTTTTAATTCGTCGGTATTTAATAACGAACTGTAAATCATTGCGCTAGAAACTCCGAAGTTCGCACTTTAACAAAAGATAAAAATGTTCATACTAAATTCACTCATTAATCTACATTTGCCACTCTCAACCCAGGTGTAGTAAATGGGTACCTGGTAGGAATTTATTCCTTGAAATGCTTTGAGCGCCTTATAGGGCAGCTCGACTAAAGCCAGGGTAATATTGGAGCGGCTTGAGCACCATTGGTGGATACGAGCGCTATATAAAAACCCAATATTATTATTATTACTATGGTAATTTTACAGACGGATCAGATAGCTTGAATGACAAATATAACAATGTATTATAATGAGAATACGAAAATGTCACTTGAATTCGAATTTGATAATGGAATGTCAAATTAATTTCAACAAAGATACAGTCTCATTAGGAAGTTCAGAGTTTAAATATATATCCACATTATGTCATTCCTCTTTTCAAGAAAATGACGTAACAATAGATATATCCCAAACAATTTTAATACACATAGCAGAATTGACTGAATAGTACAATGATCACGGTACAGGGGCGAAATCCAAACTCCCAAACAGAACAAAATGCCATGATTATTCTGTGTTGAATACACTGCATTAACCCTTGCTCACACATCCTTAAATATATAAAGAAATTGATTGGAGAACAACGTGAAAGTCGGAATCCTTTCGATTCAAATAATATTATCAAACAAGATGTGAATGATATTCATGTATAATTCTGCCAGTGGTGAGGTGAACTATTTCAATAACAAGTTACAATACCTGTTATAAGCTACTAGAATCCTTGAATCTGAATGGCTGAGAGCGAATTTGTCATAGAAATTGAAATTGTTTATTAACAAGTTCGGAAAAGGTCATGAATTCCTTTGACGAAATGTATGAAACGCGCTTCAAAGTTTAGTTCATGTAAAACCGTGGTCATTTAGCATTCTAGGGTGGTATTCTGAAAGCTATGTTAGCCTGAAAAGTATGTTAGCTAACATAATCGGTATTCTGAAATTATGTTTCGACCAAAACTATGTTAACAGAGTTTTTGGCTGGAAGATGCAGCGCGCATACGCATATCTTTACGCAAGCCTCATGCCCAGACTTAACATAGTAGTCGCTTTGGTATTCTGAAACCTCTCTTTTAACCTAAAGATAACATAGAAGTTAACATAAAACATAAAATTGGTCTAGGGGCTTTTAACTATGATACATGAGTCTATACGCATTCTGCGTATCTATAACTTATGAACGTGAAACAGACATAAAAAACATGAAAAAGAAAGGAATAAAGTAGGTTCTTATCGACACTTTCGCAAGAAAGGTCAGTGAAGGTAGTGCGTATGAAATGATGATAACTCAATAAATGCGCGCCGTATTTGACATACTTGTAGGCGCGATCAAACGAGAAGCATGATTGGCTAAGAGTACATTTTAACAATGATTTTAATTCGAGTATCAACGATAGATGGGCATCATGGGCGTGTCAGGGGTGTAACCTAAAAAAAGATAACATACCCTTAACATAGTTTCCAGAATACCGATTTAAGGGTCTGTTAAGTGTATGTTAGTTTTGGAACTTAACATAGAATTTAACATAAAAGTTAACATAGTTTTCAGAATACGGCCCCTAGTTTTTTCCCCCCAAATTTTATCTTGCGATATTAAAGATAACAGAGTATAAAGGGCAAAGATGACGCCATGAAAACAACCTTGTAGCTATAAGTCTGATGATTATTCACCTTTAGTTTCCCTCTATTTGTAGTCCCGAGATTTTAAAACAAGCAATGAACTTATCCAACAACAAATCATATATAACTAAAATTAGGTATAATGATGATTTGTCGAAGATCCTGAAAATGTCGCCAATACACTGTAAAAAATAAATGTAGATTAACAGGTTTTTTTTTTACTTGTAAAATTACAAGTTTTGGCTGTTTTTTTGTTAATACGGTATTTTTCTTGTGAAATGGCAGGAAAATTGCCGATTTTCCTGCCATTTCACAAGTCAAAAAGCCTGCTAATATACAGTTATTTTTTACAGTGTACTTTCAACAACTATATTTCTTCTATAGGAGTAAACTTAGCTGAAGGTATTCCTCCTTCAGCCAAACATTTTTCTGAATACCTAGGCACACCTAATCCCAATTCTATTTTCTTCACTCCTATATAGTCAAAGAAGATATCATTTATATTGTATCTAGTTTTAACAACAAAAAGAGTCCCGGCTATGATGATATTAATAATTTCATTTGAAAAGGTGTAATATCGTCAATTGTTAATCCCTTAGTACATGTTCTTAATCTATCGTTACTTAATGGACAAGTCCCAGATAACATGAAAATTGCAAAGGTCATATCCCTGTACAAAAAAGGTGATAAGTTGAATATTAGTAATTATCGACCTATTTATTTATTATCCTCCTTGTCGAAAATGTACAAGTCCAGTTTTGTAGAATTGATTTGCTTGGAATAATCTTCAGTGCGACCTCAAAATCAGCTTAGCCACTACTACCATAGATTGTGTCACAATGTCGGCTGTTGCTAGCAAGACTTTGACATGACGTACAAATAGCCGACTGTTTGATCGTTGTCTAAGCAAATAATAATTCCGTAATCGCGAATGTTGCACTTGTTCTATAACATGACTGTTATAAAGTTGAAGTAGGTCAAAAATATTTTGTAAAGTTTTGAGCGCATTGCTTGACACACAACATGAACAAGATAAATATGAACATGGATGAAGTGAACACAGTGGTGGATCTAAAGGCGGGCTTTAGGGCAAGCAGCCTTTGGTGATGAGCACGCAAAGCGTGTTTCCCATGGGAGGGTGCAGGGAGGGGGAGTTTCCCACTCCCGCGCGAAGCACGAAAGCTCTTATATTTTACAGCAAATTTGAGAGAAAGATAACGGCTCGTAATCCTTTTTTTTTTTAAGGCGGATAGTTAGTCTGACGCCCTGGCTGCTTTTCAGTTATTTGGACGCAATACTGCACTGTATGTAACAGGGGTGGGTGCAGAGAAGGGGGAGTTTCCCCCTTCCTACGCAAAAACGCGAAGGCTCTGACGTTTTAGCATTTTTTTTTTGGCGGAATGTTAGGTCACCGCCCTGGCTGATTTTCAGTTATTTTGGACGCAATACTGCAATGTATGTAACAGGGGTGGGTGCAGGGAGGGGGAGTTCCCCCCCCCCCCCCCTTCCAGCGCGAAGCGCAAAAGCTCTGACGTTTTATCAAATTCGAAGAAAAAAAAAAGAGAAAGAAACGGCTCATAGCAAACAACTTTTTTTTCAGGCGGAAAGTTATAGTTCGACGCCCTGACTGCTTTTCATTGATTTGGACGCAATATTGCACTGTATGTGACAGGGGTTGGTGCTAGTTTGCAGGTACAAACCCTGGTCAGTCGTAAACGAGTGTCGTCACTGTAAGACTACCATAGGCCATGTACTATAGCTGCTCATAACACATTGACACGACCAGAAGGTAGTTGAATTAGGCTTCTCTCAAGACACAATGAAAATATTCTGATAAAGTGTCAAATTGGGGTCTGTGCTTGCAGACTAGGTTGGTGCAGGGAGGGGGGAGTTCCCCCCCCCCCCCCCCCCAATCCCGCGCGAAGCGCGTTAGCTCTGAATTTTTAGCATCTTTATTTTAAGGCGGAATGTTAGTTCACCGCCCTGGCTGCTTTTCAGTTATTTTTAGACGCAATAATGCACTGTATGTAACAGGGGTGGGTGCAGGGAGGGGGTGTCCCCCCCCCCCCTTCCAGCGAAAAGCGCGAAAGCTCTGACGTTTTAGCGAATTTAAGAGAAAGATAAACGGCTCGTAGCAAACAATTTTTTGAGGCGGAAATTTATAGTTCGCGAGGCCCTGACTGTTTTCAGTTGTATTTGACAGGGGTTGGTGCAGGGAGGCAGGGGAGTCCCCCCCCCCCCCCTTCCAGCGAAAAGTGCGAAAGCTCTGACGTTTTAGCAAATATGAGAGAAAGATAGCGGCTTGTAGCAAACAATTTTTTAGGCGGAAAGTTATAGTTCGACGCCCTGACCGCTTTTCAGTTATAGTATGTTGACGTAACACTGCACTGTATGTAACAGGGGAAGGTGCAGGGAGGGGGGAGGTTCCCTCTTCCGGGTGAAGCGCGAAAGCTCTGACGTTTTAGCAAATTTGACAGAAAGATAACGGCTTGTAGCAAGCAAGTTTTTGTGAGGCGGAAAGTTATAGTTCGACGCCAGGACTGCTTTTCAATTATTTGGACGCATCATTTCACATGCCAGGGAGCGAAGCTAGTGGCGTATCTAAGGATTATGGCGCCAGGGGCAAACAATGAAGTAACGCCCCCCCCCCCCCCCCATCTACGTTATTGTAGAAGCGAGGGAGCAAAGCGACAGAGCTGCCAATGTTTTATTTTTAACCCTAAAACCCCCATTTTCTTGTGCATTTTATCCCAGGAAATTTTGCATTTGACCACGGCATTTGAGCGGTAGAGAAGCTCGATTTTTATACATTGATAAACGGTTTTCTATTCTCTCAATTCTACAATCGGGAGCAGAACGAAAAACCTATAGGCTTGAGAAGGGTCGAAAAATTCAGCAAGGCGACCTGACGTTGAGATTTCTTTCAAAAGTTGAACCTTTGCAAATGCTGCTTTATAACTCAATAAATGCGCGCCGTATTTGACATACTTGTAGGCGCGATCAAACGCGAAGCATGATTGGCTAAGAGTACATTTTAACAATGATTATAATTCGAGTATCAACGATAGATGGGCATCATGGGCGTGTCAGGGGCGTAACCTAAAAAAAGATAACATACCCTTAACATACTTTCCAGAATACCGATTTAAGGGTCTGTTAAGTGTATGTTAGTTTTGGAACTTAACATAGAATTTAACATAAAAGTTAACATAGTTTTCAGAATACGGCCCCTAGTTTTTCCCCCAAATTTTATCTTGCAATATTAAAGATAACAGAGTATAAAGGGCAAAGATGACGCCATGAAAACAACCTTGTAGCTATAAGTCTGATGATTATTCACCTTTAGTTTCTCTCTATTTGTAGTCGCGAGATTTTAAAACAAGCAATGAACTTATCCAACAACAAATCATATATAACTAAAATTCGGTATAATGATGATTTGTCGAAGATCCTGAAAATGTCGCCAATACACTGTAAAAAAAAAAAGTAGATTAACAGGTTTTTTTGACTTGTAAAAATTACAAGTTTTGGCTGTTTTTCTGTTAATACGGTATTTTTCTTGTGAAATGGCAGGAAAATTGCCGATTTTCCTGCCATTTCACAAGTCAGAAAGCCTGTTAATATACAGTTATTTTTTACAGTGTACTTTCAACAACTATATTTCTTCTATAAGAGTAAACTTAGCTGAAGGTATTCCTCCTTCAGCCAAACATTTTCTGAATACCTAGGCACACCTAATCCCAATTCTATTTTCTTCACTCCTCTATAGTCAAAGAAGATATCATTTATATTGCATCTAGTTTGAACAACAAAAAGAGTCCCGGCTATGATGATATTAATAATTTCATTTGAAAAGGTGTAATATCGTCAATTGTTAATCCCTTAGTACATGTTCTTAATCTATCGTTACTTAATGGACAAGTCCCAGATAACATGGAAATTGTAAAGGTCATACCCCTGTACAAAAAAGGTGATAAGTTGAATATTAGTAATTATCGACCTATTTATTTATTATCCTCCTTGTCGAAAATGTACAAGTCCAGTTTTGTAGAATTGATTTGCTTGGAATAATCTTCAGTACGACCTCAAAATCAGCTTAGCCACTACTACCATAGATTGTGTCACAATGTCGGCTGTTGCTAGCAAGACTTTGACATGACGTACAAATAGCCGACTGTTTGATCGTTGTCAAAGCAAATAATAATTCCGTAATCGCGAATGTAGCACTTGTTCTATAACATGACTGTTATAAAGTTGAAGTAGGTCAAAAATATTTTGTAAAGTTTTGAGCGCATTGCTTCACACACAACATGAACAAGATAAATATGAACAGGGATGAAGCGAACCCAGTGGTGGATCCAAAGGCGGGCTTAAGGGGCAAGCCCCGAGGGGGGGGGGGGCACTCACATATATATGTCACACATGTATGTGCCGCTGTGACGTCCCCCATTTTCAACCTTCTCGGGTCGCTCCCATGATATGCGATTTTCAGATTTTCACTAACCGCACCGCGATTGGCTTCGGACTTGCTCCCTAGAATATGAGAAAACAATGCGCACAGCCCATTATCCGAAAACGGTCGCTCCCTAGCCTCCCAGGCCAGCGCAGCGGGGGAGCTGGGCGGCCTAGTGCCCCCTAACTGAACGCGGAATAACTTGTGCTAGCGGCGGCTCAGCGAGATCAATCTACATGCGACATCGAGTCAGTGCAGTGGCGCGGAATGTACAGCGTTAAAAACAGCGCTGCGACCGCTGACTCAGCTCTTGCACCGTATGTGTACCAGAGTAGTGAGATCGCGAGCAGTTAAAATTAGCTCTGCCCATGAGCCCTTTCGCTCGTTAGACCCTCAAAAATGAGCTTCCTCAATTAACCATTTAGCTCCTTAGACCCTCAAAAATGAGCTTCCTCAATTAACCGTTTAGCTCCTTAGCCCCCTGTTTTGAGATTGCCAGCGGCACACCCACATCCAAAAACAGGTTGAGTGCCCCCCCCCCCCCCCCCGGGGGGCAAGCACGCAAAGCGTGTTTCCCAGGGGTGGGTGCAGGGAGGGGGAATTTCCCCCTCCCGCGCAAAGCGCGAAAGCTCTTATGTTTTACAGCATATTTGAAAGAAAGATAACGGCTCGTAATACTATTTTTTTAAGGCGGATAGTTAGTCTGACGCCCTGGCTGCTTTTCAGTTATTTGGACGCAATACTGCACTGTATGTAACAGGGGTGGGTGCAGAGAAGGGGGAGTTTCCCCCTTCCCGCGCAAAAACGCGAAGGCTCTGACGTTTTAGCATTTTTTTATTGGCGGAATGTTAGGTCACCGCCCTGGCTGATTTTCAGTTATTTTGGACGCAATACTGCAATGTATGTAACAGGGGTGGGTGCAGGGAGGGTGAGTTCCCCACCCCTTCCAGCGCAAAGCGCAAAAGCTCTGACGTTTTATCAAATTCGAAAAAAAAAAGAGAAAGAAACGGCTCATAGCAAACAACTTTTTTTTAGGCGGAAAGTTATAGTTCGACGCCCTGACTGCTTTTCATTGATTTGGACGCTGGTCAGTCGTAAAAGAGTGTCGTCACTGTAAGACTACCATAGGCCATGTACTATAGCTGCTCATAACACATTGACACGACCAGAAGGTAGTTGAATTAGGCTTCTCTCAAGACACAATGATAATATTCTGATAAAGTGTCAAATTAGGGTCTGTGCTTGCAGACTACGTTGGTGCAGGGAGGGGGGGAGTTGCCCTCCATCCCTCGCGAAGCGCGTAAGCTCTGAAGTTTTAGCATCTTTATTTTAAGGCGGAATGTTGGTTAACCGCCCTGGCTGCTTTTCAGTTATTTTGGACGCAATAATGCACTGTATGTAACAGGGGTGGGTGCAGGGAGGGGGAGTCCCCCCCCCCCCCCCCCTTCCAGCGAAAAGCGCGAAAGCTCTGACGTTTTAGCAAATTTGACAGAAAGATAAACGACTCGTAGCAAACAATTTTTTGAGGCGGAAAGTTATAGTTCGCGAGGCCCTGACTGTTTTCAGTTGTATTTGACAGGGATTGTGCAGGGAGGCAGGGGGAGTTTCCCCCTTCCCGCGCGAAGCGCGAAAGCTCTGACGTTTTAGCAAATATGAGAGAAAGATAACGGCTTGTAGCAAACAATTTTTTTGGCGGAAAGTTACAGTTCGACTCCCCGACTGCTTATTAATTACTTGGACACAATATTGCACTGTACGTAACAGGGATGGGTGCAGGGAAGGGGGAGTTTCCCCTATCCGGTAAGAAGCGCAAAAGCTTTGACGTTTTAGCAATTTTTTTTAGAAAGATAAATGGCTCGTAGCAAACAATTTTTTGAGGCGGAAAGTTATAGTTCGCGAGGCCCTGACTGTTTTCAGTTGTATGTGACAGGGGTTGGTGCAGGGAGGCAGGGGGAGTTTAACCCCCCCCCCCCCCCCCCCCGCTCGAAGCGCTAAAAAGCTCTGACGTTTTAGCAAATTATGAGAGAAAGATAACGGCTTGTAGCAAACAATTTTTTTGGCGGAAAGTTACAGTTCGACTCCCCGACTGCTTATTAATTACTTGGACACAATATTGCACTGTACGTAACAGGGATGGGTGCAGGGAAGGGGGAGTTTCCCCTATCCGGTAAGAAGCGCAAAAGCTTTGACGTTTTAGCAATTTTTTTTAGAAAGATAAATGGCTCGTAGCAAACAATAGTTTAGGCGGAAAGTTATAGTTCGACGCCCTGACCGCTTTTCAGTTATGTTCACGTAACACTGCACTGTATGAAACAGGGGTAGGTGCAGGGAGGGGGAGGTTCCCTCTTCCGGGTGAAGCGCGAAAGCTCTGACGTTTTAGCAAATTTGACAGAAAGATAAACGACTCGTAGCAAACAATTTTTTGAGGCGGAAAGTTATAGTTCGCGAGGCCCTGACTGTTTTCAGTTGTATTTGACAGGGATTGTGCAGGGAGGCAGGGGGAGTTTCCCCCTTCCCGCGCGAAGCGCGAAAGCTCTGACGTTTTAGCAAATATGAGAGAAAGATAACGGCTTGTAGCAAACAATTTTTTGAGGCGGAAAGTTATAGTTCGCGAGGCCCTGACTGTTTTCAGTTGTATGTGACAGGGGTTGGTGCAGGGAGGCAGGGGGAGTTTCACCCCCCCCCCCCCCCCCCGCTCGAAGCGCTAAAAAGCTCTGACGTTTTAGCAAATTATGAGAGAAAGATAACGGCTTGTAGCAAACAATTTTTTTGGCGGAAAGTTACAGTTCGACTCCCCGACTGCTTATTAATTACTTGGACACAATATTGCACTGTACGTAACAGGGATGGGTGCAGGGAAGGGGGAGTTTCCCCTATCCGGTAAGAAGCGCAAAAGCTTTGACGTTTTAGCAATTTTTTTTAGAAAGATAAATGGCTCGTAGCAAACAATAGTTTAGGCGGAAAGTTATAGTTCGACGCCCTGACCGCTTTTCAGTTATGTTCACGTAACACTGCACTGTATGAAACAGGGGTAGGTGCAGGGAGGGGGAGGTTCCCTCTTCCGGGTGAAGCGCGAAAGCTCTGACGTTTTAGCAAATTTGACAGAAAGATAACTGTTAGTAGCAATCAATTTTTGTTAGGCGGAAAGTTATAGTTCGACGCCAGGACTGCTTATTAATTATTTGGACGCATCATTTCACATGCCAGGGAGCGAAGCTAGTGGCGTATCTAGGTATTATGGCGCCCGGGGCAAACAATGAGGTAACGCTCCCCCCCCCCCCCCCCCCCCCCCCCCGAGTCCCCAAACTTATCTACGTTATAGTAGAAGCGAGGGAGCAAAGCGACAGAGCTGCCAATGTTTCAATTTTTAACCCTAAAAACCGCATTTTCTTGTGCATTTTATCCCAGGAAATTTTACATTTGACCGCGGCATTTGAGCGGTAGAGAAGCTCGATTTTTATACATTGATAAACGGTTTTCTATTCTCTCACTTCTACAATCGGGAGCAGAACGAAAAACCTATAGGCTTGAGAAGGGGTCGAGAAATTCAGCAAGGCGACCTGACGTTGAGATTTCTTTCAAAAGTTGAACCTTTGCAAATGCTGCTTTAAACACTTTATCCTATATTGGGAGCGCAATATTTAGCAGGAGTCATATGAAACTTACATGATCTAGCGAGCAAAGCAATTACATCTTTTTTTTTTTTTCAAACTTTTTGAACCCTTTAAGCTATTTAAGAACTATATACTGTTAGAGCGAAATTACGAGATCCTGAAAGAAAATAATTATGCGAGGGAGCAAAGCGACCGAGCTTTTGAAAAAAATTTCGCGTATCAAACCTTCAAAAACTAGATTTCTAGTGCACTACCCTGCGGATTTGGGGGCGCGTGATCCGTAAAGATTATCATTTTTCTTCATTTCCCCCTATTTTTATTTCTCTCCTTTGCGTTTTTTGCGCCCCTAGCAAGTGCTGCCCGGGGCACGTACCCCTCTGCCCCTCCCCCCTCCCCCCAGATACACCACTGAGCGAAGAGACCAAGCGAGGGTGGGTATCCCCCTCCTACATCATGGAATTTTTTAAAAATCTATAAAAGTCTATAAAACTTAAATTTTAGAGCATCCCAAAATGGTTTTTAATGAAAGAAGGAATGCACGGATCTACGCCAATGAACGGAAACCCTTAATTGAGAATAACAATGCGTGCGAACGAATTTTCTTCGATATTTTCGCATTGAAATAATGGCATTTCTTATTTCCTTACTTCTAATCCTTAAATAATGTGATGGTATTTCAAGATCAAACATTATGAGTTTGGATAATTATTAGTTTTAAGTTAATGTATCATAATTCTTATCGTATGGACACCCATGGTAACAGGGGTGGGTGCAGGGAGAAGAGAGTTATTTCCCCCCTTCGCGTGAGAAGCGCGAAAACTTTGACGTTTTAGCAAATTTTCAGAGCCAGACAACGGCTTGTAGTGCCTTTTTGGGCCTTTTTCTCTCACTTCCCCCGCTTTTTCGCGCTCGCTTTTTTTTTTTTTTTTTAGTGGCTGAATGGGGGGGGGGGGGGCATGGTCCCCGGTGCCCCACCCCCCCCCCCCTGTCTACGCCAGTGTTAAACTCATATTCAGGCATGAAGGTTCTGTATCCGCTTTACTTTTACATGCGTTAACAATACATAATAACATCAACAAGCTTGTGTTAAAACTCAATGTTGGCCTAAAATAGGTGAATTAATTAGAATAGCCTTTTTCAGCCTCGCAGATGTACTAACAACCATAGGCATGAAACTCATTAGCAACAGCAGAGAATATACATGCATGTACTTGTATGAAGCAACCTCCCGCTATTTATTGAAACAATTTTTAAACAATCGGTACCAGTTCCTTTTTTATTTTCGCAAATTAATATTTCCTCCTATTTTACTTGTAAGGACATATTCATGTATTGTCAAAAAAAAAAATCAGATACACTGCATCAGGACTTGTGTCGAATGGGAATAGAACGACACCTTATTCCGCCAAATACAGACTTGTTTATAAGAGGCTGGTAGATCAATTCATAATTACTAATGGCCCGAAATATTCACAAATATGAAGAGGTCCCATTTTGTGTATTTTAAAACAATCACTACCATTGTGATGGAGGTGCTTCTTGAAAATAGTTTGTGTCCTATTACGAAAATTAATACCTCCACCTTTACCATAGAGAGCAGCATCGGTGCATAAAATGAATATTTATTACACAACTATCATAAGTAAGCCGGTCACATATGAACCATAACCATAAGTACAACTACGAAAACAGGAAATTCAGTCGCCTGATGTAAATTAGAAAACATCTAGGATCCGAGGAAATCGATGCTGAAAGGTCATTAGCATAAATCTTTTAGAAACATTAGCCCGTTGCCTGCTGAATTATTCTCATTCTGACAGGCTTTAACCACCCGGTTAGAGTAGGCAAATGTTTAATATCCGATATTAATTTTACGTAACCATGTTAACTTCAAGATATCGATTTCATAGATTAATATAGTTGTCGTTATAGATGATATGGGACCTGCGTTTTTATCCAGTAATTTATCTACATTGCTTTAACAAATTGATACAACAAACCTTTGTCTGCTCATGCGCAGATTATATCTCCGAACTGGCTTAGAGCAGGGTTTATTGCGCATGTGCGGGTGCGTTTGGTAAACTGAACAGAATAGAATCTGGGCAATCACTTTTTACACTGCAGAACATCTTCCTAGTATTTTATTTCACTTCGTCGACGTAGCAAAATATTTCACCAGTCTACCTCAACACTTATAAAAAGCACAACGACAGTTTCTATAAACCTCAAAAGAACCATTATGGAAGTGTTTCGTATCTGGCGATTTCAGGCGGTACTCATGCTACTATGGTTTTCGGCTGATATGTCTACAACGACTTCTTTTCAAGGTAAGTAGCTTGGGTTGAAGTGAAATTGAATTTTAAAGAGATCGCATTTCTTTTATGTCATCACGAGTTGTAGGAAAGGATTGTGACATTTTCTTCTTTGTGTTATTTTGTCGAAGTTTATTTTGAAATGCGGGTAGGAATTGAAAAAAGTAAATCATAGGAGTCTTCTATATCATGTTTATATCACCAGTGTTCTTGATAATGAAACTTTAGGATTACAAGCATATCTTGCCAGACATCATTGTTCCTCTGTCACATATTTATAACATATCTTTATCCTCGGGTATAGTCCCAAACCAAATGAAAATTGCAAAAGTCGTCCCAATATTTAAAAAGGGTGATACCCATCAGATCACTAACTATCGTCCTATCTCGTTACTAACAACTTTTTCCAAGATCCTGGAAAAGATCATGTATAACAGAACAATTAGTTTTCTTGATGAATATAACATATTGAGTAATGTTCGATTTGGCTTTCGTGAACAGCATAATATCACATATGCGCTCCTGACTCTTATCGACAAGGTCACGAACGTACTTGACCATCATTCCCACACTATCGGCATATTCCTGGACTTCTCCAAGGCCTTTGACACAGTGAATCATGATATACTTTTACATAAATTGAATCACTATGGAATTAGAGGAAAGGCCTTGGAGTGGTTCAGGAATTACCTTACAAACAGGAAACAATTTGTAGTTATTAATAACTGTTCATCCACTTTAGGAGACATAACGTGCGGAGTACCACAAGGCTACATATTAAGCCCGCTACTATTCATATTGTATATTAATGATTTTTATCTTTCATCCAGACTATTATCCTTTATACTCTTTGCTGATGACTCTTAACATATTTTTTACCAATCATGATCCACACCTGCTCACAGAAATCGTCAACATTGAGTTAAAAAACGTAGCAATTTGGATAACAGCAAATAAACTTTCCCTTAACCTTGATAAAACCCATTTCATGATATTTAGTAAAAGTATTACTGCACTTCCAGAACCTATAATTCTCAACAACCATGTACTTACCCAGGTAACCAATACCAAATTTCTTGGTATTACAATTGATGACCGTCTTTTCTGGAAATCTCATGTTATTCAATTATGTAAGAAGGTATCACGTAACACCGGTGTCATTAACAAAATTAAACATTTTTTTTCCACAGCCAACCCTGCATGTATTATATTGCACTCATGTCTTATCCCTTTTGAATTATGGTATACTCGCATGGGGCTACTCTATCTCAATAAAGTTATGTTACTACAAAAGTGGCTAATGAGAATCATTTGCAATAAAAGCTATCGTTTTCAAACTAACATTCTCTTTTATAATAACAAGTTCCTAAAAATAATCTCGGTTGTCTTATGTACCAATTGGAAAAAAAATCAGTTACCAGAAAATTTATTGCAAATATTTTTGAAAAATAATGAAGTACACAAATACCCTACGAGACAATCAAATATGATACATCTACCAATGACCAGGACAGCTACTGCACAAAAGACTTTTATATATACCGGACCACAGTTCTGGAACTCCTTAAATAATACTATTATAAAATCAGCTCCCACCATTTTTTCATTTAAACGTAGACTAAAAAATTCCTGCTGAATAGATATACATGTAACTGCTAAATGGTAAAAAATAACAGGGAAAATATCATTTCGAACCAAAAATTGAGCTGGAATGAAAAGAACATCATTGCAGAAAGGATTAAAATGTATAACGTCCCCATCCTTCATCTTCCTTCTCTATCTGTCTGTCTGTCTCTCTCTCTCTCTCTCTCTTTCTTCTCTCCTACTGAAGTCATCGCCTGTTATCATTTCCAATATATTTATTTGTACACATACCACTGTCACAATTATTCTGTTTTGTAGCGTAAGGGGGGGGGGGGGGGGATAGTGCAAAGTATTTATATTTAGTAATTATTTCCATAAACTTAGAGCATTTGTAAGTATATTTTTTCTCACAAAGGGGTCTATAAAATACAAGCTGTGCTTTTTAATAGACTCCTCCACTTTTGTTTCTTTACTATGCCTGATATCACCGAAATTATGATAGTATAATTGTTTTAAAAATTTTCCATTTATGTAAACACTTCTTATCGTAATTTTGTTTGATATTATGTAATATAAATTTGTGTATATGTAAAATACTGAAAAAACATGTGGAAAAAATAAAGAAACCTTGAAAACAAATTCAACGATTACCCTAGAAACTTTGTCAAAATTTTGTTACGATTTCAAACATGTTGAATATGAAATGACTCGGTGGTACTTGTCACTAAAAAAACGTTAATACTAAATGCATGGCAAGAGTCACACTGATGATAAAATGGAGTAGTACTCGTCTTTTGCATATTTATTACCATACAAGCAAAAAATATTCCAATTTTGGAATCCGTTGTGTAGAGGCATGACAGGAGTCACACCGCAATAGGAAAAGAAAAGGTAACTTGGATCACACAATAAAATCTCTTATATTCTCCATTACTACAGAGGTGTTTACGTGATTAATTCATTAATACCTACTGTTTAAATGGATGCAGGGCATTTCCTCTTACGTCTTCATGAGGTTGTTTGGATAACATCATCAGATCTCCGCCAAGCTCTTCAGTATGGCGGCACACCAGAGTGGAGCTTTAGTACATCCAGTAATCTCTGCATTGGAATGACGTTCCATCGGTTCCTGTTCACACACAGAGAGCTAATGGTTGTCGATGGGCGGGGCCGTGGGGACGATTCCATCCTTGTCAGGTTTAGTGGTAGTGAGTTGCCGGACAATTTCCTCTCAGTAAGCGATGGTGCCTGGATGAGGGTGTACGCGGATCGAACCCCAACATTGAACATGTCGGTTTCTCCGGCAGCACGAACAGGTAGGCTTAACCAGAACACCAAACTCCACCGTCACATTAAAGTATTTACATCAAGTACTAGTATGTTCTACATCATAATTTCCTTTTGTTCTGTTTTTGTTTGCTTTTTTCTCAACTGTCGTACAAAAAGGCACAGGGAATTATACCAACAGGATGATCAAAATGGCGCACCCGTTATGAATATATTACAGCCTGAAATCAGCAATCCTTCCCATTTCATAACCCTTCGGAATTTAGTGAAAATTGATCTCACTGATTTCATTCAAGTTATAGCAGCAGAATGTGACCTAAATAAAATTTATCCGTGACTGAGTGAAGCAAGCGAGCTAACTGAAATGCAAAGTTTCGATGAAAATTATGTTTTTGTCTTTATCATGGACAATTATTTTTAATATCAATCAAGAAATGATTCCATATTATATTTTAAAAATGTTTAGGTAGGGTACTTAGATGCTAATTTTAAAATGAATGTATAACTGTTATCTCATTATGGCCCAAGTTCTTATTATGTAAAAATAAAATCTCAGAAGGAGCCCATCATGTTTAATGGTATTATGAAGCGTCTTTTTCAACACTTGCAAAGTTTAAATTGTTACTTTTTGATGTAATGTAGATAGAAATATAAATTTGGAGCCCCTGTACCTGAAGCTGATTTGCATATCATATATAACCTAACGACAACATTGATTCGAAAATGCCAGTCATATTGGTTCCGTAAATTTATAATGCCCCATGCCCCATTTGTAATGGTTATGTCATCCTTGAATGCACAGCACCCCTGAATAGAGGGCAAAGTCAAAAGTGAAAAGTTGCAAATTGAATGGCTATCTTGGCTATTGTCTATTGCTTTTGTTGCAATGTCGGGTGCGTGTGAATGATGTTGAATGGGTCATGAATGATTCAACAAGTTTATTTCCTGTTTGGTAGATGAAATGTGCCTTGCACAAGCTTTATGATTGGCAGTGCTTACTTTTAAAGAGTAGCTGTTCGCGTATGTTAACATGCCACGTCTATCAAATGTTGAGAAGGCTCGAGCAATCGGCCAAATCGAAGCCGGTATTCCCTAAAGAGAAGTTGCTGCTCAATTTGGAGAGAGTCCCAGTACCATTTCCAGATTATTGGCAAAGTTCCGGGAAACTGGGGATGTCAAGGACAGACCAAGGAGTGGTCGTCCAAAGAAGACAACCCAACAAGAAGACCGCTTCCTGACCATTTCTGCCCTGCGGAATCGAAGGTTATCTTCCAGGAACCTGCAAGGACGATTTGCATCACCAGGCTGGTGACAAGCATGAGGAGGAGATGCCAGGCTGTCGTAGCTGTATTCGGATCTTCTACTCGCTACTGAACTTCTGATTCTTTGCTATTCCACATTTGATGTGCATGTTACTCAATAAAAAGTGCCAAACATTTTGTCATTTGCAAATTTGTGTATTTGTGTTTGTTTTTGTTTCGTTAGAGAGGGGAGAGAGAGTTAAAGAACATGAGTTCACATCAAGAAAGGGGAATGTGTTTGTTGAAGTGAAAATCAATCCAAGAGAAGAGGAGAGTTTGTGCTGCTTATGTTTCTGTGATAGGGTTACATGGCTGAAAATGAGCAGTTGTGTACTGCTAAGGTGGAAACTTGCAATATTCTGCATGAAACCAAAACACAATATTAATGTTATCACAATCAGTTGCTGATTAAAACACATTCCATCTTAAAACAAAAGAATAATTCCCCTTCAAAATCACTGAAAACAATATTTGTCCACTAAACAAAGGATTACAGCAGAAACATGCACACCTAATACAAAATTAAACAAATCAAAAGGAACAAAAACAAAGAAACAAAACCTTTCATTCCAGTTAAGAACTGAGTGTGAACAATAACAATGCATTCTGCAACTTTTCACTTTTGACTTTGCCCTATATTTAGGAGCACTGCACATTCCGTGATTACATAATCAATACAAATGTGGTGTCATTGTGAAGGTGAATAAACAAGCTTTACAATGATATCAAACTTGATGATGATCATACAGTTACTAGACAGATATAAATGCTTAAACTTGAATTGCAGAACTTTTTTTGAGGGGTTTATATATGTATAATATGTGAGAAATTTGTTTTAATACTATAGCATCGGCAACGCTCGTGGGTAAATTTACATAATGTGAGAAATCAATTGAATTGAATGAGATAAATAATTTGCGTAGCTTATTTCATTGTTCCTCCTTACTACCTTTTTGTGGAAATAACTGCAGGGAATGCACAAACTGTCTCCGCCTGCGAAGGGGTTGCAGGGGCTGCCTGTCGATGTTTGTACCTGGTGTAGCCGAATACCACTCAACCCGCCTCCGTGGTGGTTAAGGCGTTTGGCGTACAGTGCCAAAGACCCGGGTTCGACTGCCGGCGTTTTATGGGACAGGTTTTGCATTCCCTGCAGTTATTTCCACAAAAAGGTAGTCAGTAAAAGGAGGGAACAATGAAGTTAGCTACGCAAATTATTTCTCTTTCAATTCAATTGACTTCTTATGTAAATGTAAATTTATGTAAGAGAGTTGCCGATGCTATAATATTATAACAAATTTCTCACACATTGTAAATCTAATAAAATTAATTCGCTAAGGCCACGCAGGGGGTCCCGCACCCGCCCCGATTGACTTTGCACGCGCTGCAGGAGGGGGTCCGATGGACTCTATAACATGTTTTCCCGCTGCCCGCCGCGAGCCGCCTTCCGTCCCTACCGGTCGGCCTGGCCGCCCGCATGTGCAACGTCGCCTTCGCGTTGCACGACGACGTCGCGTTGGCAGCAGGTGAGCGATCTCCTGAACGACCAAATCCCATTGGCCCGCGTGCTTTGCCTCGCCGTCGACCGAATCAGACGACGATTGCGCGTGCGTCCGATCCGGGGAACGGTACGTAGTACAGACTCTGTAGCTCTCACCGGGGGAACCCACGTAAGAAAATAATTATGCCATGGGTATGTTCAATAGAGGTCCGTGATACGTACTTACGATTTGTATTATAGTCAGCTTTGTGATTAGTATACCATGTAGGAGCAGCACCCACCAGACTGCGGTGCAATCTCAATGCAAGCTCAGTGCATGCGACGCGATTGCATATCCATCCAACCATATACTAGTCGGGCTTACGATACGACAATCCACTGCATGCACAGCACTCAAGATGAGATGACTGCGAATTCCTGAGCAAACTCATAATTCTAAAGATGATTTTGGACGTGAGTTATTTTATATTGAACTAAATAATGTTAGAAACTTTATTTATAGAATTTGTTTGTCCCTTTATTCTCTGTATAGTTAATTGCTGAAATTCTTCTCTTTTTAGCCGGACTCTGTCTCGGCGTCGTTGCACTCTGCTCTGAGCTAGCGGTACAAGCACTGCAGCAAACCTGCAGTAAAAGCCGTTTATTTCGATATTTTAAGGTTAACTATGGACGTGAGTGACGTTGCTGAGAAGAAAAAAAGTTTGAGTATAGTATTTGTGGGCTCTGTTTTTCCCTATTCGATCTGTATTTAGTAGAAAAAAATGATTACATTCTTCTTTACAACGCTGGTAATCTGTCACGGCAGCGCCCACGTACAGTCGACATTCTGCGACTGAGCTGTAGTATAGTACGGCTTGGCTGGTTCGAAATTTCCAGCAGTAAATACCTTATGGTACTGTCACACTCTGACGGATTGAGCCGACGAACAATTGACGAGTATGAAAAATCGGCACCCGACAATATTCGCCCATATACGATACCTATCGACAACCGTAAGACAATTGACCGATTTATGATCGCTCGTATCCGCCGACATGTCCGCCAGCATTTGCTAACCTGTCGGAAAGTTTTGAACTGCTCAAAACTTTTTCTGAAATCCCGACGGATTGGACCGGAAGTGCTTGAACGATAATTGTTCGTCTATAGTACGACTATAGTCGCTAACCATACATGTATTATACAATTAGTAATCTTATGTTATTACGTAAGCTTCATTAAATGCAAGTATATATGTTACACTGTTGAAAATTATTTGTAATATTTTATGTCATTATGTAATGTTTTATGCTACGTGTACTTTGTTTGTGAATATATCCAAATAAAATTAGTTTCAAAACAAAAAAACAGGAAATTCGTCATTGATCGATATATGTACGATACGCCTCGATACTTGCACGACCCTGTCCGCTGAATCGGCGGAGTATCGGGTTGTTATCGTATATATATCGTATATGTAACGATCAATCTCGGACATATATCGAATATATATCGTATATATATATCGAATTAATTGTCGGATATTTTTTTGTTTTTACAATTTTTTTTAAATTCTTTTCTCTCAAACAAAATTGCAAATGAAATTAAACATTTCATACAAAATTACAAATAACCTTTAAACATAAGCATTACAAGTAAGGTTTCACATTCCATACATAAGTGCAAATAAATCTTCACATTAACATAATTGAAAGTAATGGTTTCACATTTTATACCTAGTTATGACAAAGTTTCTCATCAACAGAATTGCAAAACAAATATTTACAAAGTTATAACTTAACATAATATATAATTGGCATAATACAATAATCAAGGAAAATTATGTATATACATGTAATGTTAACTATAACTTTTGTCTGAAGAAAAAAATTATAAAGAAAGAACAGAAGAGAGAAAGGAAAATGGAGTGGAGGTGGTGTAGCCCCCCCCCCCCCCTATAATAAACAAAAACACAAAAACACACCATAAACCCACCCCACCCCCCGCCCCAATCCACCACACACAGCACTCACCTAAAACGCCACACATCCACACACGCCTAGCTTCAAAGGTCCCCCCGCCCCCGTACATGCACAAATCAGATCTGTGTTGCGTTTCCAGCGAGAGCAGCCAATGACTCAATTTTTTCCATTTCCTATAGTGATTATTTAGTGTTCCTCTCTGCTCAGCTATTTTTCTTTCTTCCTGTTTACTTTCTATTACTCGTTTCTTAATATCTTGTTACGTCGGAGGCATCCCATTCTTTTTACTGCAATTAAATATCATATACTTTATCAAAATTATAAGATGGTTTGACAACTGATCTTTTGCTATACTGGAAGTTTGTATTCCCACATGAACCCCTTTCCACTCAATGTTTTTAATGTATATGTTATCAAAAAAATGTCAACATTCTATCCAAAGGCATCTTACTTTTTCACATAAAAAGAATAAATGTTCATATGTTTCTTCTTCTTTATTACAAAGCGAACATGTATTACTTGCTGCAATTTTAAAGATAAACAAATATTTATTAGTATATACGAGGTTATAAAGTAATTTAAACTGGAATTCTCTTAGCCTGCTATTCAGGGTGCACCTTCTAGGTGTCAAGAAAACATTTTTTATTTCTTTCCCTGAAGCATTATATAAGTGCTCAAGATTGTGCATATGATTGTTCTGTTCTAGTATTTAACAGAATTGTGTATATTCGCTTTAATGTTATATCCCACAGTGACAACTTTCTTTCATTAAAACAAAATTCTAAATTTAATTCTGTATCTTCATCAGGATAGTCATTCTTATTCAAAATTTCCACGTGAAAGGCACAGAATGAAACAAATTTTGTAATACATTAATTTCTGACATATTCAGTCCCATACTCAAAAGATCATTGATGGACTTCAAATTCCCTACTTCATCTACAATATGATGTATTTTAAATATATTTTTAAGAAACAGGTTTTCCGTCAACACGAATAAATTTATTATTAAATAAAATCTCATTTCTTCTATTACTTTCTTTTTCAAACAAAAGTTTTTTGGTGCAAAACCACGACTCCATCATATCTCTATAAAAAGCTGGAACAGCGAGATTAAGCACATTCAATGCAGTATTAGAAAAAAATGTGAGCAAGCCACTCACTTTCCTGGTTTGATGTCTGCAGTAACGTTTCCAACCCATATTTGATTCTTCCAGCATGAGTCTTTTTAACCAAGTGATTCTTTGAGAGCGGATGAATAATCGAAAGTCCGTCAGTTTTAACCCCCCTTTATTGTAGTCCAAATATAGTACCTCTCTTTTAATCTTATCCTTCCCACCCCACAAAAAGTCAGAGATGTTAATATCTTCATAAAGCCAATGCGCTACTGGCATAAGTGAGGAAACATACACTAATGGGGTGTTGCAAGAAAGTTGCAATTGATTGCAAGTTGCAACTGATCGGTACTGACCAATCAAAATCATTGTTGCAAACGCATCTTCTTGAATGGGCAGACCCTGAACCATTCAGAATGGTTGTTCTAATTTGCTTTACAATTTGCAATTGATTGCAAATTTCTTGCAACACCCCATAACTTTGATAAAACAAGTCTTCATTAACTGGATTTTGCCCATTAAAGTAAGGTCCCTTTGTTTCCACCAACAGAGCAGTCTTTTAATTTTACTCAGAATCTCTTTGTAGTTCAATTCTTTCTGCCTTTCTATATCTAATGAAAACTATATACCTAATACTTTTATCATTGGCACTATTTTACCAAAAGGAGTTACAATATTCGAACTACTATGAGGTCCCATTAATAAAATGAAAGTTTTGTCTTTATTCATTTTTAGTCCAGATAAACTAGCAAAACGTTGAAATAAATTGTCTAGCTTTTTAATTGATACAAGATCTTTGACAAAAAGTGTCATATCTTCTGCATATAATATTTGTTTGACATGTGTATCTTCCAAAATTGATTCCATGAATTTCTTGATCCTGACGAATCGAATGAGCGAGGGTCTCAATACATAATATGAAGAGATAAGGAGAGAGTGGATCTCCCTGCCTTACTCCTCTACTGATACTAAAATATCCCGTTGACATTTCCATTAAATACACAACTTTGAGCCTTATTATAGACAGTCCTAACCCACTTAAATGATGATCCAAAACCGAATGATGTCAAAACATTTTGCAGAAAATTATGTGAAACGGAATCAAAAGCCTTTTCGAAATCTACCGTCAACAAAAAAAGCCTGTAAATTATTATGTGTAGTATGAAAAATCATATCGTCTATCAATCTAATTGCCTCACCAATATATCTCCCTTTTAGTTAAAATCTTGTAGTCAACATTTAACAAAGATATTGGTCTATAATTTTTTATTTGTAACGGGTCTTTTCCCTCCTTTTGAATCAAGGTTATAATAGCCTGTTTTTGTGAAGAAGACAGTTCCTCTAGTTCAAAAGCTAAATTAATTGCTTCTACTAACATTTCTCCAATCTCCGCCCAAAACGTTTCATAAAATTCTGCACTTAACCCATCATTACCTGGAGATTATTACATTTCATTTCTTTTAAAACCGCCATGCATTCAGCTATATTAATTTTTCCTTCACATGATTCTTTAGACTCATCAGACAATTTCGGTAAACCGCCAAAAATAGTTTTTCATCGGACGTATGAGAATGTATTACCGGTTGTGTATATAGTGTACTATAAAAAGCGTGTATTTCTTTCTTTATTTCTGTTTCATCAAGAGTTATTTTTCCATCTTCTGTTAGCAACTTTTGTATCACAGTTTTCTTTTTATTAGCCTCCATTAATTGGTTAAAGTATCTCATGTCATTCTCACAGCTTTCATAAAAGGATGCCCTTGATCTAATCTTAAGGCCTTCATTAACAAAATCGTAACATGCCTTCAACTGTTTCCTTTTACTTTCTAATAACTGAACCTTTTCTTTTTCTATACTGTTTCCTAATTCGTACTCGATATCACCAATATCCTTTTCCAGTTCCTCGATTTTTTGTCAGCGTTGTCTGGCCTTTTCTTTAGAATATTTTCTTGTAAATTGACTTATCTTCATTTTCATAAAATCCCACAACAATCTCTTATCTACAATTTCTTTCTTATATTTTTCTTCCAATTCAATGATTTCCCTTTTCATTTCATTTATATAGTGATTATCTCTACATAAGCTGTTATTAAGTTTCTAATAAGATCCTTTGTCTTTCAGTAAATTTTATATTTATTCTATAGATGGGATAATATTACATTTTACAACTATTTCATCTCGTTTCTCACTTATAAACCAATAGTCAAGCCGACTTTGCATTAAGGGTTGAGTTTGTCTGTACGTAAATTTCCTCTTCATTCCATTCCTTGTTCGCCAAATATTAATTAAATCTAAATTATCCATAAATTGTTCGAAATATGCACAAAATCTAGATTGATATGTTTCACTATTTCCCATATAATCCAAGTTCATGTTTCTAATCATATTGAAATCCCCTCCTATAACTGTAAGATCGTCCTGGACATAAATTCCTTTCAACAACTGACTAAAATCATTCAAAAAATGTATTTGTTCCGACTCTCTACCTCGCACCGGAAAATACACGTTACAAATAATCATTTTTTGACCTTGTATGATACGTTCCATAATCACACACCGTCCTTCCTTATCTGTACATACCTTATAAACATGAATATATAACTTTGAATCAACTAAAACTAAGACTCCTTTACTATGATTTGTCCCGTGGCTAAAATAAAGATTCCATCTCATAACTGTCCCCATTCGTCTTCGATTTCTTTCGTACTAAACGTCTCTTGTAAAAAAATAATATCTGCTTGTTTGTCTTTAATCCAAGTAAAAATTCTATCCCTTTTTAACTTGATTCTTACTCCTTTAACGTTTAAGGAGAGAAAGTTACATGCAAAAGATACATTTTTAAGTTGAGCCATAATGCAGATTAAAACATAACACTACACGCATCAATCTACAAATGTTTACAAAAATAAGGAAATACAACCTCAAGTAATTCATAATACCTTGATAATTGCACAATACATTAAAAAGGTTTCGAAACCCCACAGAAAGGTAAAAAAAAAAGTGAAAGGCTTCCCCCACTGGAAAAGCACACTTATTTACATCCACCACATCCACAACACCCACAACACCCAAAACACCCACAACATCCACAACACATACCAACAGCAACAACACATTGGCAGACAATGCGACCATCCCTTGTGAGCTACGATGAGCAGCTTCACTACGGGTATTAACCATTATTTCCACAGAAAGATACTGTAAAATTGATATGACGGATACGAGCGATCAAAATCGAATAATTATCGGTTCTAAACGTATATTATCGTATATTATCTGATAGCTGTCGGAGTATATAAACTCCCGATTCCCGGTTCTTCGGGTCATTTCTTCTCCAGACTTCAGAGAGGCAAGATGCTGTGCTGCTGGATTCCTGATGTTTTTTACAAAATAATGTTGTAATTTTGGCAGTTAAAAATGGCTCAAATTTATGCTTACCAGAAAGAACTGGAGAAGGCACCCGGCGCTTCCTGTACGAGACCTCTTCCGCTTCTTCTTGGGTGGTCACTCCTTTAGGCATTTTTGAATAGAAAATGTAGAAATATATCCAAAATGTATCCAAAATATCTAACAAATCATGTCCTTTCAGTTTGGAGACGAGCGTCAGAATGAAACCCGCCCGCCTTCGTCGGCTTTTTATAGTCGGTCCGAAGATGCCCGACAAATGTTCGGCAATGTCCGTCAATACCCGATATCTATCAGACACCCGCTCGTCATTGTCCTCTAAGAGTTCGATACCGCCCGACAAGGGATCCGTCATGTTCGACACTATCCGTTGATGGAACAAATTTTGCCACGCTCTTAACCCGTTATTTATTCGTCAGTACGACAATACTCGCCAAGTATTCGACTATTGACCATCAATTGTTCGATAATTATGCGATAACAATACGATATAGATTTTAATTCTGTGCCAAAAGGTGATATATATTGGCGAACTGACCGACGGATACAAAATGCCCAAAACGTTAATACCCGTCCATTCAATCCGTCAGAGTGTGACAGTACCATTACTGAGCGCTGCTTATTTCAAGATTGAAGATTTGTATAGGCCTACTTACCATTTTTGTTTAAACTGCAGATAACATTTGACGATGAATTTATCCTACCGTATGTCAGAGCAGTGGCGTACCCAGGATTTTTTAAAGGGGGTGGTTTTTACTTTAAAAATCTCTGGCAAGCAAAAAAAAAATCAGCATTTTTTTTTTAATTTTTTTTTTGGGGGGTCTTTTTTTCAAAAATTATCTGACAAGCAAAAAAAAAGGGTTATCAGGAATTCTAAAGAGGGTGTTTTAACTTCAAATAACACCAAACGGGGGGGGGGGGGGGGGGAGGGGGTGTTTGAAAACCTAAAACACCCAAAACACCGCCCTTGGTACGCGCATATATGTCAGAGCAGATTCTATACAGTGCGTCCCAATAAAAAGGAAACCGGAGTTGTCAGTTATTTTCCCAGTAAAATAGAACAATTCATGTCATATAATATATATCATCATAAAGTTTAGCTCTTCCTCTTTCTTTTGACACCTAATATGACACCTAATATGACACTTAAAGTTTATGCATTGATGAGCAAGGAGAGTTTAAAATTTGAATGTCAAAATCAAGTTGCACAGAATAAGTGGTCAAGATTGAAAAGGATGCAGCAACGTTGGTTAACAAAGGGAGGGCTCATTAGCAATTCTTTGGTGTTCTTTTTATGTTTCTTTCACCAAATTTCTCAATGAGAATGAATACGGTTTTAAAGTAGCTATCCAAAGAAAATCCAACGAAAATCACAAATAATGGCAATTAATGTATCACGAGAAACTGGGAAGCTTACAGATGGCAATCGTACAAGTTTTATGTCAACTGCGTATCTGATGATTATAAAAACAACATAAATAAAAGCTCTTCTAAGCATCTGGAATATCCGAGGATTCGCCAGAAATATAGCGATGTTTTGATGTCGTCACACTTGAGACCAATCCTGCTTAAGCAGACGACGTCCTATAATGAATGAACGTAATTGCAATGCAATTATTTATCAAATTATAAAGAGTTTGGTACATTTAAACATGACCTTATTTCACACCATTCTAAAAGGGAAAGTGAACTGATTCTGATAACTAAATCCGTTTGATTGCAAATACACAGGAGAAGGGTCAATGATCAATGAAATAAACCTCATTTTCAAATTGAAAAGCCCTCCGAATAATAGCATAGATGGTATTCTTTCCCTCTTGAAACACCGAACATGCCCCGGTGCAAGCAGCTGAAAATAGAATGGCGTCTTATTTTGTTTACAAGTGACTGATTCCTTTATTTTTTTAACGCTGCATTTTTCATCAAAATAATACCATACACGAAGTTAAGAGTGAGGCAACAGACTAACATTAAGACTGACGCTAGTCAAGTAAGAGAAATAAATGAAGAGGAGATGACAAAACAGGCACTGAAAAATGTGTAAGATGTTATGGGACATCGTCTGCTTAGACAGGACTCGTCCCGTGTATGACGTCACATTTCCAGGGTTGAAAAAGAAACTCCTCGCGGGGCGAAAATATGCGAATATTTCGGCCCACATTTGAAACATAATAATATTAATTTATGAACACCTATGGATTTCGAATGTTGATGGAATGTTTTAGGGCATCTTCCCCTTTCCGTTGATACCAATTTATTGCATTTTGATGTCTTTGTACATCTCCGAGTAGCTCCTTTAAGCACAAGCTTTTCACTTGCTTACCTGACCATGCAGCTAACAACACAGCAAAGAGTTTTCCTAGTAACCGAATGGAACCGCACTGGAAGCCTTCAGGAAGTTGCCCAAGCTTTCCGTCGTCGGTTTCCTGATCGGAATGTTCCGTCAAAGTCAACGATCTGGAAGAACGTTCGAAAATACCAGAATAAAGGTACACGTTTGAACCTCAACAAAGGCCGATCTGGGAGGCCAAGGTCAGTGCGAACAGAGGACAACATTGCCGCAGTTCACAGGAAGTAGCTGCAAATCCCCATGTCTCGACGAGAAGAAACGGACTTGGCATGTCAAGGTCTTCCTATCCTTACAGGATACGCATTCGGCACCAACTACTAGAAGCAGACATGCCCAGACGACTCCGATATTCCCAGTGGTTTGCTGGATCGTGGCCCAAGGTTTGTTGAAAACCTCATCATTGGAGATGAAGCGTCCTTCTTCATGAACGGCAAGGTCAATAACCACAACGTCCGGCAGTGTGCTCCAATCCACAACCCACCACCATTCCACTACGATGTCAACATCAGTCGCGAGAAGATTTCCGTCTGGGTAGGATTCTGTGGTAATGGATCGTTGATCGGACCCTTCAACGGAAATCTCGATTGAGAACGCTACCTACATCTTATCAACGAAGACATCGTTCCAGAACTTGATCAACACTTCGTTCGCCAGCCTGATTGGAGCTTCGAAAGAGTCTGGTGGGTACAAGATGGAGCACCGCCTCATCGAAGATTAGTCGTCAGGGAGAGACTGCAGGAACTCTTCAACAACAGAGTCATCGTGTTGAATTATGATGTCGAATGGACTCCCAGGTCACCAGATCTCACCCCGTGTGACTCTTTCTTTGGGGCTTTCTGAAGAGTAGGGTCTACACCTCCCCACCACGAGACACTAATGACCTGCGTAACAGGATCGTGAGAGAGTGTGAGGCACTGCGGCACCACGAACCCGTGATTCGCCAGGCAGTAGGAGCCATGAGGGGCAGAGCACAAGTGTGTGTGGACAGGCATGGTGGACATGTTGAGGGACGTTGGGCATAGAGTTACACGGTCCAAGATTTATGAGTTGCTCTTCTAAAGGATGAAATAAAAAGAAATTTGTTTGTTTGTGTGTCGTTATTCGGTGTCACAATTAGGCGTCACAATTCTTTTAAGTGGAAAACAAGAGAAGACAGCAAGAGAGCAAGTTGAGATATGCAAGAGATTGAAAAGATTGAGGTTAGAATATCACTGAAATGAAATAAGAAGGTTGAAATGAATTGAAGATAACTTAGTTAAAGAATGTTAAAGACCTGGTCCGGTGACTGAACAACTATACATCAATGGAAAGCTTATTGGACGTAGAATACAAAAATATATGATTAAGACCAATGAGACATTTCGTAATTGCACAATAAGCAAAACAAAAAATAATTTTCAGCCTCCCCGCCATTTACGGGTGAGCCGGTCCGAAATAAATCGCAAACCTATGACGTCATGTTATGAAGACCCGCTAGAACTTGAACTTAGTATTTGTACATAAACAACACAAGTTGAGCGGGGAGAAGTCCATTGAACGCTGAATAATAAAGTTTTTTTACAAAAAGTTTTGAGTTGTCATGGCGTTGTGGCAGTTGTGATCGAAGAAGATAAGGATGATTTGCTGATGGACTGTGAATACGAGGAGGTAGAGGATGGTGAGGAGAAGATGAGGGAAACTATGAAAGTGAATCGAGTTCTGGCAGCGGCAGTAGTGACAGTGACGAGGACAATAGTGATCTGGCCGGTGATAAAGACGGGGATGCTGCCGCATGTGAAGGGGCAAGGTTAGGGGTATTAGCGTGGGAGTATGAGCCACTGCCAAGGCAAGAGGAGGACCGGGAGAAAATGTAGGACTGAGATAGAGATTTGCAAAACCGTGACAACAGAATGCATGGAAATGTAGAAGATTGGTAAGTTTTGTGATTTCTTATTGATGATTTCAATAATGATCTGAAACTATAGCAGAATGTTTAGAATCAGCAAACTCTCTCACCATGTTCACCTAGAGCAAGACTAAATTTGATCGACGTTCAGTACTACTAGGCCTACTATCACAAAATAAAGCAAGAAACTTTACTAAACTTGATCTGGCGGATATAAATGGCGACTGGGCTTAGCACATTTGGCCATTTGTGATTTATATATAAAGTATTAATTTCTTCAAAATGAACCAATATTTTGAGCTTGGTTGTTAGTTTAACGCGAGGACATCGTCGACTGTCAACTTTGACAACTGCGGCCATAGCTATAGTATACCTACTAACCTAGCGTTCGCGGCAGCTCCCGGTAGGTAGGTTACCCGCAGCGCGGGCGGCATAGACATGCTATGATAGCCCTGATGCAGGCCAGCCACGTATGCAGTCCATGCATCCGAAAATGCAATTTCAAGATTCCTGCAATAAATATTTTACAAAGAATCGAAGAATCTCGTCTAAATATATGGTAAGAATGATTCCTTTCGCATTTTGATCGCTATAATTTTGCTAAATCTAGACTAAACCAAATCTAAAGTTTAACAAACATGACAAAGTTAAAACCTAACACAAGCAATGCACTCATTATTGTGCGAGACATGCCTACAAACGTGAAGAGCATAATCGACTCATAACAGCCCCAAAATTAAATGGAACGACGATTAATCCCCATTCATATCTATTCTATTCAGTTTTAATTAAAATAATCATTTTAATTAGTAAATTAAGGCACAAAGTCTCATCGAGTTACGTAGCATTCCGTATTGACATCGCCTACTGTGTGCAGAAAGGCTCGCGATCGCTACATAACATGACGTCATCCGCTCGAAGGCTCTTATTCGCGATGTAACTTCAGGGTTTTGAAGCACTTGAATTCCACCGGAATTCCGGATTTCAAACCACTATTTCTCATCCGCATGGCAATTTCTGGATAAATAGTGGTGATTTTCCTCTTCTGTGTCCCCTAAGCTTCAGATTGATATATAATTCACCTATTTGATTTATCGCTTCGGACCAGGTCTTTAAGGATTGAATAGAAATCGGGAATGAAATATGGGGATGCATGGAAACTGTGGAAATGTAAAAAGTGAAAAGATGCAAATAGCCAGAAATGATTCATAAAGTGAAACAAAATGTATCACATTAAAAGCAAGGAGTGAGCGAAAAGGGGAAATGAAAAGAAAAACCTGAATTAACAGAAACATGAAAACTGTAACAGAAACAGAAAACCAAACACAAGAAAGAAGATACTGAAGACAAAACAGAAAACGTGATACTAACAACATGAAGGGAATTGGAAACAAACTCGAATAATCTGCATTAAAACGTTCGCACCAATATTCTGTGCAAATCGATTCTTACATTAAGCTGGTAAAATTCTTTTAAGTCGGTCAAGCATAAACAAATCTTCGTGTATTTGGTATCACATAAAAGAAGAGACTTTATTCTTACTAAAAGTGTCCATGTTTTATTGCAATCATATTTCATTATCAAGATATCTATCTCAAAAAACGGGTTTCCTTTTTTCTGGGCCGCACTGTAGATTACTTGAATTTTAAAGCCCGCACTGTAGTAAATGCCTCACTGCGTTGCTTATATCATGATTGGAAACAGATTAGGCCGAATACACATGTATTCTTTTTTTATTCCATGGTAAATTCATCTTATTTGAGTATATTCTACATCTATGTTGTTTCTTTAAAAAAGAAAAAAATGTTCCATGAATATTATCAGTTTGAGGGGCAAGCATTATGCTACAGGAGCGTTATTCCATCAGTTATTGGCGTAGATATATGGCGGGCAGGGGGGTGGGGATATATATATGTGAATGCACATTACATTTTTTATATTGTAGAAAAATAAACTCAGTGTAGATAGCACTAGCAGGGGTTAAAGATGGGATGGGTGACGCGGGATTATGTGAATGCATCAATCATTTTTATTTTCATTGTATTTGGGACCTTTCTATGCCACCGGATTGAGTAGAGTGAGGGCAGGGGCATGATAGAGCCTGCCTTCACCATCCACGATGTCCAACGGCGGATCCAGGATTTTGTGAGGGAGGGGGCCCAATATTCGGAAATTCATACATCTATTTTTTTAAATACTTTTAATGTTTATTGTAGGATGTGATTGAACGCATTTATTTCTCATACATGTGTCTCACTGAATTCGAGATATGTGTAGGTGAATTTTCGCTCGATAACTTATAGAAAATAGATAACTACTACCGATTTCTAACTAAAATTGTATTTCTTGCTATAAAAATGAGCGACCTCTACGATGACAAAATTCCGTACACAAAATATACATAACTAGGCCATAAACTTGCTAATTAATTTCACAACTATATTTAAGTTCTCATATAATAAAACAATATGCTAAATGGAACACTAACATCAAAAGAAAGTCTTTTATCTCTATTCCACTCTTTCTCTTTCTGTTATGTTTAGATTCTCTACATCAATTTCTCTCTCTTCTTATCTGTCTACCAACACCCTCTCTCTCTCTCTCTCTCTCCCTCCCCCTTTCTCTATTTCTCTCTCCCTCCCCCTTATGTCATAATGATATCTAAGATAGAATTAAAATATATTCTGTACATTACATAACATTATACAATATTTTTAACTGAGTATGTGGGTATGTTTGACTAAGTAATTGTGATCATGAGCACGTATGCGTGATAATTTCATTAACATAAAAATAATAAATAAACTCACAAGAATGTACACATCAATTGTGAAAATGTTGAGAGTGCAATGTAAAAAGTGAACCCGTGGATTTCCACGGGTCCAGCTAGTAATTAATTAATTCTAATAATTCTAATACATGGATCTAGCTAGGCATGCGGATTTTCATTGTTCAATAGTCCCCTGTCCCTCAAAGAAGAGGAATAAATTAACTGCGAAGGGGTTGCAAGGGCTGCCTGTCGGTGTTTGTACCTGGTGTAGCCGAATACCACTCAACCCGCCTCCGTGGTCTAATGGTTAAGGCGTTTGGCGTACAGTGCCAAACACCCGGATTCGACTGCCGGCGGAGACAGTTTTTGCCTTCCCTGCAGTTATTTCCACAAAAAGGTAGTCAGTAAGGAGCAACAATGAAGTTAGCTACGCAAATTATTTCTCTCGTTCAATTCAACTGATTTCTCACATAATATATATATGTATATATATGAAATAGGCCAAGGGTGTAGCTCAATAACCATGGGTTTTATTCACCCAAACTTTAATTCGGCATTTGCCTTCTTCGAGGGCTATACAACGAAAATGGAACAAAGAAATAGTACTGCTACGTGAAATGAAAAGTAAATCAGCAGTACATTTCTGTTGACAATAATATGCAATATATTTGATCAATATATAAATCAGTATAGTGACAATCAGTTTGTACACAAACATCCAATACAGAGCAGGTATATTGAAGCATGTCGACAGGTTCTTAACAAAAGAACAGAACAAGAGCCCCCTACCTTGACCAACATTTCTGAAACTAAACAACTTTACATTTAAGGGGAACCACTATCTACAGACAGAGGGGACAGGCATGGGAACTCCTGTGGCTCCGACATATGTATAAAATTATTGTTAATTGTACAATTGTACAATACATATTGTTATATACATGTACTTTGAAAAATGAAAATGTAATGAAATAAAATCTGAATCTGAAATCTGAAATCTGGTTCATCAAGAAACATCCTCGATGTGGAAGAAGCAAAAGGGACCGATCAGCTCAAATGAGTTGGCATTCATGGGGGTGAGTCCGCGGGAGTCTCAGCTGACAGATTCACAGGATCAGGAGGAGTGGGTGGTGGTGGAACTGTAACAACTTTCCCAGACACTTGACCCCTGTAGCATATCTGATCCGGATACTTGAAGAAAGACTTTCTTCCTTCCTTCTTAGTTGTTTCAGCTGGGGCAATCGCTTTTTCCTGAGCTGTAGAACTCTCTTGTTTAAGTCTTCAGCAACGAAGACTTTGCACTCTTTGTAGAAATTGCAGTGCTTCAATTTCAGGTGGTGTACGGTTGGTTCTCTCTATCAACATGACGTAAGCTTGCTGTGCCCCGACAAAAGCTAGGAGCTCTTGTACAGTTTTGTTGCAATCTTCCTATCCATCAACTGCCTCTCTGATTCCAAAGATTGCCAGGTTTTTGCGTCGATCGAAATCTATTTTCTAAATCGTCTTGTTTGTTCAGTAGGGACTCATTTACTTTCTCTATTTGGTAGATTTCACAATCTTAATCACAATCTTACCCGACAACTTCTGCAACACCGAATCCATTCTTGCATCAAATCTGAGAAAGCGTGGAACCAAGCCGGGGGCTTTCAGTTTCTTGATATCCGGCAAAAAGGAGCTTTTGGGTATTTGATTCCAGTTTATCGTGACTTGGCCGTGAACCATAACAGCCTAGTGGTTAAGTCGCTGCCCAGAAAGCAGTACGTGACAGGTTGAAATCCCGCTGGTTCCAAATTTATTCTGACTTGTGATTTTCATTACAGATCGAGCATACGATCTTTAACACTGGGAGTAATGCCTAAAAAAATTTGTTTACAAATTAAAATTCCTCCCATTAAGCTTCTTTATTTACTAAGGAGCTTTTGTGTTGAGAAGAGACCTCTTCTACATCCAAGGTTATACTTCATCGAATCTATAGGCTTTTGTGTCCAAAATTACATGTCCTTGTTTAAATATCACTGTACAATGCAGGTTTTTGGCCGCTATTTGCGGAGCGGTAATTTTTTTTTTACATCTTCCGAGATGTGGAACGGCGCCCACCAGGAGGAAACAATTATATCCACCACCGGTGAGGGTTAGCACTTTATCATAGTCATTGGGTATTTCAAGAGCTGGCGCTAGAGTGCATAGATCTACGATTACTACTTAATCCATTTTGGGTGATCCTTCTCAAGTAATTTCTTTATGATTAATTCTGGATATCTGCCTGTACAAGTTATGAAAACTGTTTACCTTGGCAGTCAATAATTTGTCATATGAATTGTGTATTTTCTCCACCAAAATAAACTTCTTGGTTATACATCATGATTAGATGACCTCAAAATTTTAAGACCACAATGACAGGGCGAGATATCAGTTTGGGCCATTGGTTTGAAGTAATTTCTTTCTGATTAATTCTTGATGTCTGATATCTGATATTGTACCCACTTTTAAATCTGCAGAAACATCGCCTGTCCACATGACTCTATTGCTACCAGGAATATACGTACATGTATAATTTAAAGGATTTTGTTGGAAAATCTGAAAGAGCGATTGTCTTGTGTTGTATATATCAAATACCTCCTCCAAAACCCTCATTCCTTTAAAAGAAAGTAATGGAAAAGATGACATCTATAAAAATAAGTTTTTACAGGAACGTCCAAATTCGACTTTTTTGTAGTGGCATTATTTAGTTATGACAGATACGATACCTTAACCAAGAGGTAATTGTGACATATTCCATCATTAGTTACGCAACGGTGAATTCCTGTAGTTCTTGATGTGTAATACAATACTTTACACAAATATCGTATTCGCAACCTAATCTTCTACTGCTTTTCGTTACACGACCACAACAGTATTAATGAAAAGAATGATGTAATGTTTGACATGACCTTTATCTGCTTTCAACCCGCATCTCTGATTAAGATATTAATGTGTCTAGAACCCCTAATGGCACTCTTTTAAAACAATCTGTAATGCATATATAATGCTTACTCGTTTGATTTGATTTGATTTGATTTGATTTGATATGATTTATTGGTTTCTGCATGATATTTTGAAAATATATTTTTTCAGGCATGGAACAGATCTCATACATTGTACATAATTATACTTGTTGAGTGCATCACTGAATACAAAACTGAATACATAACTGAATGCATAACTTCATGCAAAATTAAATACATACTGAATACATATGGGGTGTTGCAAGAAAGTTGCAATCAATTGCAAATTGTAAAGCAAATTAGAACAACCATTTTGAATGGTTCAGGGTCTGCCAATTCAAGAAGATGCGCTTGCAACAATGATTTTGATTGGTCAGTACCGAACAGTTGCAACTTGCAATCAATCGCAACTTTCTTGCAACACCCCAATAGTTATTCATAATAGTGTACAAAATTAAATAACTAAATTGAATACATTGATGAAGGACAATATTAGACACAGGAAGGCTACATCATAAGCAAGTAGCTTGACGTGCCTGCAGCCCTCGGCTACAATTACAATAATTAAAATACGAAAGTTTGTCATGCAAATCTCTGATCAGCTTTCGTGTCATCAAGAGAAACATTTTCTTTAGTTGTATGCATAAAATCCATTATACTTTTTGGACCATGTCGACAGCAGAATCATGTACACTGTCAAATGGAGAAAAGAGGAATGATTATGTTTCCATATCTTTATATAAGACACAACAAAAAAGAAAAGTAACCCCCCCAACCCCCCCCCCCCCCCCCTTAAGCGAAATGGTGTAATTTTGAGCAAAATAACTTGGCAGGAGGGTTTCTACACTTATTGACTAACTTTTCTGTGAAAATGAGATCCATTGAGTCATGCATGAATGAACAAACATTAAAGGCAAAATTTTCACTTTTCAAAAGTCAAAAGGGTCATTTTGGGTATTCTGTGAAAAGAGATTTTAGCGAATTCGGATTCTGGTGCATATTTATGTGTTGTTATTGTTTATTATCCATCGCTTGACCCCCTCACACCTATTCCGACACTTTTCTCATTATTATGGTTGGGTGAGCACAATGAAAAAAAGATCAACCCTCGTGAATTTGAAATTGCAAAAACCATTCAGCTTATTGAAAAAAAAAACTCCAGATGATTTTACCAAAATGTATCATCACATATTGTATTTACATAAAAGGTTGTCATTGTGTCATGGTTGAGTGAGCACACTTTAAAAATCGCGCAAGAAATGTTAAAATGTACTGTTAATTACAGCATAAAAAATTGACCCTTGTGACTTTTGAAGTGACATTTTTGCCTTTATTGTTTGCCCACTCATGCATGACTAGATGGATCAATCTCATTTTTAAAGGGAAGTTAGTCAGTAAGAGTAAGGATACTCTTGCCAAATTATTTTGCTCACAACCCTTTCAGAGTTACGCCAATTTAATTAAGGGGGGGTGGGGTACTTTTTTGTTGTGTTTAAATCAAATACAACTGATTGACATTATTGATTACTTACTGTCCCGCAAACGTGAGTTTGTATTATGAAACTTATTTTATTTAATCTTTATTTTAGTGAAAGGATTTTAATTATCATAAAAAATCTAAAGTTAAAGCCTGTCATTGGTCAATACCTGTGTATACACCAATAAATTTTTTGTCATTTAAGAGGTAATGGCTACCTTTTTACGTTAAATTAAGTATGAATTATTTTCCAAAATACACATGGCTATATTTTAAAAGAATTAAAAGGAATGTACCTGTCAAAAACCTGACTAAAAACCTGAAATATGACTAAAATTATGTTTGCTTGCTCGCTTTGGTCTCTCACATATAGCTATGCTATTTGTGGTCGCTAGTTGATTTATACTACACAATCTTTTATACAAAGAGATTAAGATTTACGCACTAAAATTTGCCAGATACCACTGTAATTACGAGCACTAAACCTTGAGTCGTGTTTCATACATTTCCTCGTAATACTTCATGACCTTGTCCGAGCACCTGATGACGTCAGCCGGTAGCTGATCACGTGATGGCATCTTGCTCGGAGGGAGGAAACAGCTACTTTTCGTTGCTGTCCCGAAAAAATTCGCAACATCCATGAGAAGGCTGTCGCCCGCTGCTTTCATCTTCTTCAACACCTTGACTGACGCATCCCATTGGAGTAAACTGTCGTTGTACGGCAACCCCACGGCGGCGCAGTACGCCGAAAGCGTCTCGGCAGGTTTCGTCAGCAGATCGTCACCATCGACAACCAGGGGGCTAGGATCGATATTCTCATCTATGAGGTATTTCCAAAGGTCATAGACCTCCTTGGTGTGGTATCCCTCAGGAAAGTAGTGGTTGTCGCGCTCGACGTCATATGTCTCCTCGTCAACTTCACCTAATGACGTGTTTCGAAGTGAAAAACGTAATATAAATTTTATATATAGCGAAAGGAATTGAGAGAATAAAGATGGCGTAGTAGATAACCGTTGACTACTGAATTCACCCATTCTATAGGCTTAACACAAGAACTAACCGGCTCCCGTAGGCATTGGGTTAATTACCAAAGTTCCTCTATTGCTGTCCTCTCTGAGAAATATTTGCAAAGCTATGCAACCATATTTCTCTCAGTTCCTAAATGTATTAGCCTTTTAGGCCTGGCTCACACGAGACGACACTTGCTGACGTTAGGGCACGGTCAGTTAACTCCATGGTCCTTTTTTTGGGCGTCATGAAAGAGTGATATCGTTTAAAAAGTGAGTGCAAAATAAAAAGTGCAAACAATACTTTTGATGATTGGCGTATGATTTAAATGCCTTCACAGACTTGATTAGCGCAGATGATGATGCAATTGAAATTACACCTCGGGTGAGCCGGGCTTATTTTTATATTAGTTTTATTCAAAGGATGTCTTTTGTCATGCAATTTTTTTTTAAATCCTGAACTGCGTGTAAATGTAGTTTAAAACGACTTTTCTATCTTCTTCTTGTTTACAGCTTGCTGATCCAAAGCATTAATCAATATTAGGTTAACTTTTTCCATACCCCGGCAGCCTGGCCAGATGCACCTGCTCTGGATTTGCTTTGATGTTTGCTATAATTATGTGACTTGAATTTTGCCGAATAAAATAACAATAATAATAATAATAATAATAATAATTATAACTGCAAAAGAAAATATGAGAGAAATTAAATGAGCAAATTTCTCTCGAGTCACAGTTCCACCTCCAGACATGCCAGAACTGACGATTAAAATCTTTAAAAGGAATTTTTAGTTTGCCTGTTTGTGTTTTCTAATACGGAATCGTCCATGAGCCAAATATAAAGGGAATAGTTGAGGACCAGTGGCTCCACATGCGTTTTGTTGACAGTATGAAGTCGACATGAGAAGCAGAAGGGCGCTAGAACATAATCATCGAATGAGCTTGCGGGGTTTTTTTATCATGAATTTCTAACAATTTTCCAACAAACAAAGAAGTCCCCATTTTTCCGCCATCAGTTTAGATTGAGATTTGCAACATTTGGTTAAAAAAATAATAATTTGACGACAGAAACGTTGATGTTTGCCCCTTAGAAGCACGCAACGACGAAAATAACCGAATTAAACATATACATATATCATATTGTCAATTGATAACTCACCTTTTAACAATCCTACCTCTGATAACTGCTTATACGTGGCCTTTCGGTAAGAGAGGATAGAGCGGATAGGGTTCCGTATGAGAAAGGTGTGTCGGTACCCCTTTGGAAGGTATTGTCGGTACCCGTCGGTCATTGCAAAGGCCATATCTTTCACGAAAACGTGTTTAGCGGTAGTTGTTTCAAGGCCGCGCTTTACAGATCCATATCTGTATCGGTGATAACATAAGAAATTATAATGAATAATGAAATTAATGAAGTTTTATGAACTTCGGTGATATGTTTGACTCAATCAACATGTACTGAAACTTAAGTTATGTATATATGTATGTATGTATATGGGGAACTTTGATTTAAGTTACGCAACCATTGTTCTCTCATTTCCTTTCACATTGTATTTATTTCCACGAGAGTTGCCAAAGCTGTTGTATATGTTATTTCCTTACAATATATATATCTATACTTTACAGTGCATAAAAAAGTACACACTTTGAAAATATTCTCCAAAATCTTAACTTTAAAATATCAAAATGTTTTTTCGTATACAATTATGGGTGAGGGTCTGTTTGATAGGATGACACAATGAGGAATGACAATATTTTACGCTTGAGTGAGTACTTGCTACTTTTTGTAAAATTTGCAGAAATTGGTTTGCGCAAAAATGCCTCAGGATATTTCCAAAGTGTATCATAAGATGAATGCAAACCAGGGATGACGCAAGATACTCGAATATCTTAAGCTTTCATCTTTCGACTTCCTCATGAATTGTCGTTGACTGATATGAAGGTCTTAAAGGATTAACATTATTTCAACGACAGAATGAATTTCTGAGGAAGTCGAAAGACAAAAGCTTAATATACTTGAGCATCCTGCGTCATGTTAGAATTAAATTCAACATCATCACATTGTATGTATTATGTATATATATATTAAATATATATATATATATATATATATATATATAATTATCTTTAATAATATCATTATTTCTTATTATCATACAGTGCTCACCTACACAATAAAAATCAGCTAGATCAAGGGGGACATAAATGAACTGTTCGTTATCATGTTGAATGATCATGATGATTCTTGAGCTTCTATAGAAGATGGAAGAAATGGAGGCAACTTAAGAAAGGGACAAAATGAGAGAATCGTGTGGTAGACAGAAACAATAAGAGTCAGACACTCACGGTAGGCGATCTGGCTCGATCTTTGAATTAAATACTTTATCCATCAGCTCTTTTACTTTCTGGAAGATCTCCTCGTTACCCTCGTACTCCATGGGGATGTCGAGCTTGGTTTGCTGTTTATACTCTAGCAGTGATACTCTGCAGAAACAGTAGGATTCGAACCACACCTCATTGTCATCTATAAAGCTGAGACACTTGGCGAAGGCTGTGGAGACTGCCCTCGGAACGCACCAGAGAATGGTTCTACTCCCCTCACCACTTCCGTTCGAAGATCTAGAAGACATGATCTTACTCTCCGGTAAAAGGGACGTATTGAAAATAAAGACTGGACAAGCTTAAACTTCCTTGTTCATTTCTGATTTTCAAATCGTTTCAACTTTATTAATCACAGTTATGACTATTAAATGCTGGACTCTTTATGAAGTTCTTGGAAGATGGTATTACAGATCGAGTGCGGCTCGTAGATCATCAATAATGCAGAATTCCTTTTTTGTACAACTGATTTGCTTCAGTCCGACTTCAAAATCAGCATAGTCACTACTACCAGAGAATGTGTCACATTGTCGGCTGTACCTAGGAGGACTTTGACATGGCCTGCAAATAACCGACTGTTTGATCAGTACCTAAGCTAATAACCATTCTTGATAGCGAATGCTGCACTTTTTTCTGCTACACGACTGTCATGAAGTTGAAGTTGGTCAAATAATTTGTTGGCAAACTTTTGAGTTTCATTGACAAACAAAATGAACATGGACACAATAAGTGAACCCAGTGGTAGCTCAAATGGGGGGGGGGGGGGGGCGCACAGTAAAGAACAAGCGCTCCCTCTAACTCCACAAAAAATGAATAAATTGTCGGTACAGGTTCTCCATCCCTTTTGTCCAAAATCTTTGACTTCGCAAAGAAGCAAACGTCAGCCTTTCACGTCGAGGTCCTCTATTTATTAGCCTACCGTTCGTGAAAATTAATTTGCTAATATCACGAAGTATTCCCGAACTGTTTGCGAGCTACACACGAACCAAAACCGAAGCTTTCAGGAACATTTCGCGAAGGCTTTGCTCACGCAACATTCTCATGGAGTACGTGCGAAGTTCTCACGAGCGTTTGGCGCACGTTTGCCGCACATTTGCAGCAAAGCGCATGGCCAAAGTTGTCTGACTTTATTCTGCGAATAGATAGCGAACTATTCACGAAGAGACCGATCAACTCAAGACAGCTGTCAACTCCGGTTCGCATTTTAGTTTCATGTTCTTCGTGTATGTGGACTGGCCATATTTCTGCAAGGCTACAAACGACATTCGCATATATACGTTGTGAGAACTACGCACAAACTCGACAGGAATGGTTTAAGGCTCCATTTTCGCGACATATTTGGAGAAAATCTTCTCCGAATGTTGACAAATCACAAACAATCCAATGCAATGGTGGTCCAGAAAAAATCTTTTCAGGCCCTAAGTTGCATCCAAGGATGGGGATAGGACGTCTGATTTTCATTTCACCCATCTATTCACAATTTTCAAAATTAATTATGCTTTTTATTTTTTTTTTCCTCCTTGCGTTTTGATTGGAACAGGTTTATTCTTTATAACTCATGCATAACCTATTGATTTTTTAAAATTTTATTGTAATGTTTAAAATTAAAAGAGAGGCGATCAAATCCGCTCTGTTTGGCAATGGGTTGTACATATCCATGCTTTGGCTTAACAAGTGCCCAAATATTAGCCCTGCTTTTTGACGAGCTAGAAATGTTTTTAACAGTTTTCCTAAATTTATGAGGTTAATTTCCTTTGAAATAAATGCGTCATGATAATTGAAAGGGTCATATGGTTGAAAATCTGTCGGGGGGGGGGTGCGGGCAATTTGCCGCTCCCCCCCCCCCCCCCCTTCATATACGCTAGTGGATACGTCTAGATCTAAGGTACATTTAGATCTATGTAGACTTGCTTATATACAGATCCTGACTGTATATCTCAAGTATGCAATCAAACTTAGATCTAACTTTAAGAAGGATAGGTTTAGATGTAGACTCGCTAAAGTACTGAATCAATCTAAAGCCGCTCTCAATCGCGTTTTCAGGTTAGTCACTGGAAATTCTAATTCTAAGTTCCTTTGATAACGCAAAGAAACTTAGAATAAGAAAATGACAAGGACCACCGTAAAACTCATAATAATAGTAACCATAGGTGCCGGAAGCGGGGGGGGGGGGGAGAATTGAATTCCCCCCCCCCCCCGCCCCGCTCGCAAGGAAAAAAGAAGAAAATTACATGTTATAATTTTGCATTACAACGTTGTATAATAAGCTTATTAGTGTTTTAAAATGCAAACTTTGGGCATTCAAAAGTAACATTTTCTCACGCTGCGCTCCCTCTCATATTGATAGACGCAATGTTTCTTAACGTTTAGATATCCTGTCTGTCAAAGGCACTAGGAGAAAGGGGGCAGATGTTTGCTTCCATCTATCTGGGGCGGGGGGGGGGGGGGCTACTCCCTCCCCCCCCCCCCCCCGATAATCAAATTTGCGATGTTGCAATCAGCTTTCTAGTGCTCTAAAAGGTTTCGCCAACACCTACATTTTATCTTATCTGCATGTACAATCATGTGAAATGCAAGATTTCAATACGCAATAATCTCAACTTTCTCGACATGCTTGCAAAAATCTTTCCGCCTTTCACTGGGGACCTGTAGAGCCCACAAATGTAAAAATCAACCACAAATGTTATAACATTTCGCCTACAAATGTAAAAATTTCCATTTTTACCACAAATGTCATGTTATGTCGAACGCAAATGTAAAAACTGATTGTTTGCATATAATGCACCGATGTAAGTTATTATGGTAAATTTCCACTTGATCTAATAAGCAAATGGTATAACAGCATTCGGTATATTCGTCCATCACCAATTCGTCTAATCAACATTTCGTCTAATAACCATTTGGTCCAATAACCAGTTTAATCACTGCGTCTAATCACCAATTCGTCTATAGCCAATTCGTGTAAAACCCATTTGGTCTAATACCCATTTGGTCTAAACCCATTTGGTCTAATAACCAAATAGTCGAATTTATTTATTTATTTATTTATTTATTATTTCTGCATGGTACATGGCAATGCATAGTATGATCAATATGACACAAAATGAGAATAAGTATGAGTAACTCAATAACAAATTTAAAAGGCAAATATGATCATAATACAGGTACAATATATGGATAACGTAGTAACATGCAGAGGTATGGCAATATAAGCTAAAGCTTGAAGCATTGTAATACTTTTCCATTTTGTAAATAATACATATAAAAGGAAAATAACTAATGAGGACACTAACAACAAACTTTATTTACAGAATACCATAGAATAAGAAACCAACAAAAAATATGAATAGAAAAAGAGAGAGAGAGAGAGATAGAGAGAGAGAGAGAGATAGAGAGAGAGAAAGTTTATTTACAAGGGAAACAGAAGCAGAAAATAGGAATCAGAAAGGTGAAGGGGTGTCCTAATGTTGACAAACAATATATCAAGTCTTTGATGAGTAAGTAATAGTAAATAAAGTACAATACATAGAACATCGATTACAATGTAAACATAAATAAAAGCATCCTTTGAGTTATGTACCTTGGAATTCATGCATCTTTAAAAGGAGAATTTGCTTTACGGCCAATGTGGGATTTGCAAATTACGGATATTTTTCCAAAATATCTGGACCGCTATGTCTGATTGATTTATGTGCTAACATGGTGCAGGGATTGACTAAATGTATGGTTGATGCCTGCCTGGTGGGATAGGAGTGAATGGTGCTGTTATGCTGAAACATAGAAGAAAATGAGTCAGGGAAAAGTTTGGCATTAAAACGAAACATGAATAAGGCGGTTTACAATCATTCTAATCATCATCATCAGTCTAATCATCATTTGGTCTAAAACCCATTTGGTCTAATACCCTCTTGGTCTAAACCCAAATGGACTAACACCACTTGGTCTAATAATCAGTTCGGTTAATGTTCACTTAGTCTAATAACGAAATGGTCTAATCATCATTTCGTCTAATAGCCATTTTGTGTAAACCCAGTTGGTCTTACAGTCACATTGTCTAATCATCACTTCGTCTAACTACCATTTTTTCTAATCATCGTTTGGTCCAATTCTCAGTTCGTCTAATAGCTGTGGTCTAATGTCCACTTGGTCTAATATCCATTTATTCTAATACGACAGACAAATATAGTAGCCTTTTATATTATAGTTATATATGTTTATTGCCACTTGAAAAATCTAATTTTCTCACTCAATCGCTATGCTCCCTCGCATTTCAATACATGCACTGTTTATTAACATTGTACTGCAGGAACCCACTCTTCTTCCAAGAACCCCGGATTTTGGGGACAGGGGACAAACTCATTTCTTCCCGCCCCCTCGCAAGATTTATATATGACACTATCTTTAATGTTATGTGAATCATAATTTTGAAATAGGCTGTGACTTGCCTGTGTATGTTTCCTTCGGATGAAAATTTCAGTATGAGGAGAGCGATTTTTTCGCTCGGTCGCTGCGCCCCCTCGACTAATAATAAACATATTTAAAATTAAGATGATTCTGCAGAAATTCTCTTCTATTGAAGATGTTGTCTTAAAAGAAGAAAATTTTTGAATGATTCTGTATTATGTAATTTCTGTATATATTAAATAACAAAAAATGTACTAATTTTGCTCCTTCCTTTCGCTCGCACGCACAAAATTTAGAAACAAAATCCTCCTCTTTCAAGTCTATTGAGGGATGATGGGAAATAATGGATGGTAAAGATGCTTCAGATATTGCATTGCTTCTTTAATGAAAAATTCTAAACCTCGCACTTTCAAAATATCAAGAAATATGTAAAAGAAGGGGGATGTGCTTGTTCGGGGGGGGGGGGGGTAGGGCTGTAACGAAGCTGTAATTGTTTGAGGTAGGCCCCACATGCGTTTGAGGTGGGGCCCTTCAGAGTGTTTGCTATCAATTATCGATCAAATTTTGTGATCTGTCTTCTCTCATAAGCTAAATGTTAAAACTTACGTAACAACGTGTAAAACATGACTGATATCGAATGTTATTTTAGTGTAATATTAAATCGTGATCAAGTTTTAGGCACAGCAAATGCGACCATTTTAAAGAGGTTTTCTGTGCAAAAATTAAAGTTATAGTGCACGGTAAGGAAAGTATAATTTTTTATACCAGAGATCCTGACCCCCCCCCCCCCCCCCTCTTAAGCGACCACAAATCATTTTAAAGAGGAACTATTTCTAGAAAAAGTTATTAAAAACTTTCCCGACCGTTATACATAGAATAAGTGACATTGAAAATCAAATAATGAACAAGAAATTCTTCATTTCTTAAATTAAAAAAAATATATAGATTTAGGTTTAATTCAAACAAGCTCTGTTATTTTTTTAATCTTTCTATTTTTAAATACCTAACAGCCGTTACACTTTAGATTTCAATAATTGGAGGGAGTTACATATCAAAAATATGAAATATTGGGTTCTCAAAGGGAAATCGATACCAATCAGGTATTCACACTATACTTTGTTATATCAATAACAAATTACAATAACAGTTATAAGCTACTGAAATACTTCCATCTGATTGGCTGAGAGTAAACTGGTCATAGAAATGGGGCAGTTGTTATTGATAATAATTTTTATGTAATGGGGCCAAGGGCCGTCCTTGGGAGAGAAGATATATATAAATTCACCCCCCATAAAAACGTGAACGCAATCCGATCTCTCGTTGGCCAATTCCCGTGTAATGCCGAATAGGATGATGTTCAAGCAGTTCATCCCTCTCTCTCTCTCTCTCTCTCTCTCTTTGTTATGTGAGAGATGTGTATAGGCATTTATTTTTAATTCGTCGGTGTTTAATAACGAACTGCAAATCATTGCGCTAGAAACTGCGAAGTTCGCACTTTAACAAAAAATAAAAAATGTTCATAATAAATTCAATCATTACTATGGTAATTTTGCAGACATGACAATTATAACAATGTATTGTAATGAAAATACGAAGATGTCATTTGAATTCGAATTTGATAATGGAATGTCAAAATAATTTCAACAAAGATACGAAGTTCAGACTTTAAATATCTATCCACATTATTCCTTTCCTTTTTCAAGAAAATGACGTAACAATAGATATATCCCAAAACAATTTTAATACACATAGCAGAATGAGGGTATTGACTGAATAGTACAATGATCACGGTACAGGGGCGGAAGGCCAACTCCGGAACAGAACAAAATATCATGATTATTCTGTGTTGAATACACTCAAGGATTAACTCTTGCTCACACATCCTTAAAAACATAAAGGAAACTGATTGGAACAACGTGAAAGCCTGAATCCTTTTGATTCAATATTATGATTATCAAACAAGATGTGAATGATATACATGTATAATTCTGCCAGTGGTGAGGTGAACTATTTCAATAACAAGTTACAATAACTGTTATAAGCTACTGAAATCCTTGAATCTGAATGGATGAGAGCGAATTTGTCATAGAAATTTTAATTGTTTATTGATAGTTTTATGAAACAGGGCCTTGGTCAAGGTGGATTCCTGTCATTCTTGATATGCAATATAACTACTTTAAGTACAATATTGATATTCACAAACTAACTTTCTATTTCTTTCTGCCACAACAGTATGAAAAGGAAAGCATGTAATGCTTTTACACGATCTTCATTTGCTTTCAAGACTCAGCTATAAGAAATTACGAATAATTATATCAAATATTAAGATGTTTCTGTCTAGAACCAGTAATGGCGCTCCATTCAAACCACTTGTGATACCTGATGCCTTCAATATTTCTATTTATTGTTTTGTCCTGGAACCTCTGACAGGCCTTTTTTCGAAATATGAATAGATACAACATTAATGACTACATTTTCCCTGAAAATTTGGGATTCAGTGCAGGTATTCCATAATTTTTATTGAAAATTTGTTTCTCCTCTGATGAGAAATAGGGACTACAAATGGAGACAAACTAAAGGTGAATAATGATTATACTTATAGCTACATGGTTGTTTTCACGGCGTCATCTTTGCCCTTTATACTTTATTATCTTTAAAGGGAGTGGCAAGTCGTAATCCATGGGCCTGACCAGTTGGCCTGACTCGGGGAAAAATTCGGATACAATCAGGTCCAATCGTGCGCTACCGAAGGAATGTTATTGCCGAATTCCTCGCGTGATCGTTAACTCGAATCCCTACATACGTAACCGACCAATGAGATTCAAATACTGGAATAAAGTGCGATCTTGTTTACTCAAATTTGGGTCAATGTGCGAACTTTTATTAGCTGCGCGCGATAAATTGAAGTCGCTTTGAACTTTGATCCAGAGAAAGGAGCAGCCAACTGTAAAACCACCCATAGATTGCGACTAGTCGCTCCCTTTAATATCGCAAGATAAAACTTGAGGGGGGAAAAACTAGGGGCCGTATTTTGAAAACTATGTTAACTATTTTAAATTCTATGTTCTAAAGCTAACATACACGTAGCATACCCTTAAATCGGTATTCTGAAAACTATGTTAACGGTATGTTATCTTTGTTTAGGTTACGCCCCGACACGCCCATCTATCGTTGATACTCCAATTATAATCACTGTTAAAATGTACTCTTAGCCAATCACGCTTCCAGCATGCGGCTTGCGTAAAGATATGCATATGCGCGCTGCATCTTGCAGCCAAAACAACTCTGTTAACATAGTTTTGGACTTAACATAGTTTCAGAATACCGATTATGTTAGCTAACATACTTTTCAGGCTAACACAGCTTTCAGAATACCACCCTAGAATGCTAAATGACAACCGTTTTACATGAACTAAACTTTGAAGCGCGTTTCATACATTTCGTCAAAGTATTTCATGACCTTTTCCGAGCACCTGATGACATCAGCAGGTAGTTGATCACGTGGCGGAAGCTGGCTTGGCGGCAGGAAACAGGTACTCTTCACGGCAGTACCGAAGAAATGCGACACATCGATGAGAAAATTGTCGCCCACTGCCTTCATCTTCTTCATCGCCTCAGCTGATGCATCCCATTGTAATAAGTTGTCGTTGTACGGCAACCCCACTGCGGCGCAGTACGCCGAAAGCGTCTCGGCAGGTTTCGTCAGCAGATCGTCACCATCGATAACCAGGGGGTAGGGATCAATATTCTCCTCTTTAATGTATTTCCAGAGATCGTAAAGTTCCTTGGTATGGTATCCTTCCGGAAAGTAGGGGTCGTCGCGCTCGACGTCAAATGATTTCTCGTCGACGGCGGCTTCACCTAATGATGTGTTTTGAAATTAAACCGAAGGGTAAATACTGTGTATGTTTATATGTTTATATATTGCTGAAAATAATTGAAAGAATAAAGTTTTCGTAGCCTCATGCGTTTAAAACAAATTTGTTCGAAGAGATATAGGTCACGTTTCTTTTGCAATGTCAAAATGAGGGTCCTGTCTTTTTTTACAGTTTGCTGAGCCAAACCATAGACCTATGATAAAGAATGGAAAATTATTTTGAGCCAGATACTCTCGAAATGCAGTTCCATCATCAGAACTGAAGATAATGCCTACCTTTGAAATGAAATGTTGATTGTGGCATTTTAATGCTCCTTATAAGGAATCATACAGGAACCAACTATTAATGGAATAGTTGAAGAAAGGGCCATACGGCTTATGTTGACAGTTGCTAGAGCACATCGAATGGACTTGTGTGCTGGAATGAATTTTCGAAAACAAAACGTGGTCCTCAATTCATTCATACAGTGTAGATTTGAAATTGTCAATTTTGTAGACAGAGTTTGATGTGTGCCCCCAGGGAGCACACAACAACAAAAACAACAACAAAATAACCAAATGAATAAATATCTGTTGTCAATTGATAGCCAGGAAACTCACCTTTTAACAGTCCTATCTCATAAAAATGCTTATAAATGGACTTTCGGTAAGATTGGATAGAGCGAACAGGGTTCCGTATGAGAAAGGTGTGCCGGTAACCCTTGGGAAAGTATTGTCGGTACCCATCTCTCATCCCCAAAGCCATATCTTTCACCAAAACGTGCTTGGAGGTAGTGGTCTCAAGGCGACGCTTCACAGATCCATATCTGTATCGGTGAGAATATAACACACTTATCCTTAAAATAGCATTGTAGATAAGTTTACAAAAATATGTTGATCGACTCTATGAACATAGACACATACTTAAATAAGAAATATATCTTAATGTTAACCTCATCTTGAATTTCAGCAGTTAATAAAAAGCAGCTAGGTGAAGGTGAACATAAGAAACCGCTCTTCCCCATATTAAATGATACAGTGACAGCAGTCTATAAAGACCAAGAAAAGCGGTCTTTATGAGCAGGTTCTTTTAATTCATGTTTCAATTAGAAACACTTTCCAAGGGAAATAAAAGTTATGGTATTTAAAGGCAGGTGGTCTTTCTATACAGGTGGTTGCTAAAGCAGGTTTCATTAGTCAACAGAAAGAGATAGAAAAGGAGAAAGAAAAGAGGGGCAATCGTGTGGTAGACAATGTAGACAAAAAAGGGAAGACATGTCAATAAGAGGCCGAAACTCACGGTAGGCGATCTGGCTCGACCTTTGAATTTGATAATTTATCCAGCAGCTCTTTCGCTTTTTGGAAGATTTCCTCGTTACCCTCGTACTCCATGGGGATGTCGAACTTGGTTTGCAACTTATACTCTACCATTGCTATTCCGCTGAAATTATACGGTTCGAACCACACTTCACTGTCTTCTATAAAGCTAAGACACTTGGCGAAGGCTGTGGAGACTGCCCTCGGAACGCACCAGAGAATGGTCCTACTCCCCTTACCACTTCCGTTCGAAGATTTAGAAGACATGATAATACTCTCCGTTAAGAGGGATGTATTAAAATAACGACTCGGCAATTATCAAACCTTCTTGTTCCTTTTCCAAAGTTCAAATCGTTTCAACTGTAATGGCTCATGCTGGACTCTGATGTTTACGAATTTCTCGTAAGACGGTATTACAAATTGAATGCGACCCGTAAATTGTTTTGAAATGCACAAGTCCAGTTTTGTAGAATTGATTTGTTTGGAATAATCTTCAGTCTGACGTCAAAATCAGCTTAGCCACTACTACCATAGAATGTGTCACAATGTCGGCTGTTGCTAGCAGGACTTTGGCATGACGTGCATATAGCCGACTGTTTGATCGTTGTCAGGCAAATAATAATTCCGTAATCGCGAATGTTGCACTTGTTCTATAACATGACTGTCATAAAGTTGAAGTAGGTCAAACAAATATTTAGTAAAGTTTTGAGCGCATTGCTTGACAAACAACATGAACAAGATAAATATAAACAGGGATGAAGCGAACCCAGTGGTGGATCCAAAGGAGGGCTCAAGGGGCAAGCAGCCCTTCTAATTTATGGACGACTCTCATTTAAACGCTTAAAATACTTTCACTCCCGAATTTTGTATTATCAGAACTTTGTGGCCACCTTTGAAACTACATTATTTCAGACAAATAATCAAATATTTTATCGTCTTTTCTTATCTGGTGACGTAGAAACTAATCCCGGTCCAAACTACAAATTTCCTTGCGGTAAATGTGATAAACCCGTAATAAAACAACCAACATGGCCTATTGTGTTCCACCTGCCAAAAGGGGTACCATAGTAAATGTCTTGAAATCTCTCTCTCTGAGTATACCAGGTTATATCATAACCCCAATGAAAATTGGGTCTGTTTGATGTGCTCATTACCACCTCAACACTCTCAACCAATTTTACCTCCTATCCCTGAAGTTAGAATACAGAATACTGTTGATGAAAGCGCTTTATATGAATCATTTAATGCTACTTTTAATGGTAAAGGGTTGCATCTTGTTCATTTGAATGTTAGATCAATTCTGTTTAAAATATCTGAACTACGACTCCTTTTCTCCCAAAATAGAATCTCTGTAATTGCAATCACTGAAACGTGGTTAAACTCTTCCGTGAACGATGAAGAAATTTGTATCGATGGATATTAGGGACTTTTAGAATTGCACGTCCACTTAGTCGACTGGTACGCAAGGACATCATTCTACGCCACTGCGCATGCGCCACTCGCCCTCTCCCTGTCCTCCTCCCTGACTTGCAAAATCGAGAACGTGTTCACTTCGTTTTTGCGGTGCTCCGAAATCTTCGACGAGGTTCACGTATATGACGTCATCAGAACAGCTCAACTATTATGCTCATCCGTTGAGTGTGTACTTCCGGTTGACGTCGACGGTACGTACACGTCGAGTGAAATCTAAAATGATCAGAACTGTAGTCAACATGGGCAGTCGACGACGTTGACATGCGCGAATTAGTCGACTGGGACGAAGTACTAGTCCACTGCTTCTAAAAGTCCCTATTGTATTTTAAGACGAGACCGTGTAGGAGAACATGGTGGTGGAGTCTGTCTTTATATTAGAAATGATATTGCATTTAACGTACGAGAAGATCTTACACAAAATGATATTGAATCGTTATGGATTGACATTCTATTACCCCATACAAAACCCATTACCCTAGGTGTTGTGTACAGACCCCCTACAGATCATTATTTTATTGAATATCTCACTGACACCTTGGATAAATTAACAAAAGATGATGAGGTATTAATTTTAGGGGACATGAATATCTGCCTTTTGCAGCAGTCTTCATTATAAAAAAAAATACAATGGCTTGAGTCAACTTATAGCTAAACCCACTCGAACAACATCGGCCACTTCATCATTAATAGACCATGTAATCAGCAGTAAAGAAGAAAATATTTGTCAAAGTGGTGTTATTGAAATTGGCCTAAGTGATCATTTTTAACCTACTGCTCTAGGAAGCTAATACGACCTGTATTCAAACAGCATAGAAATATAAATATCCGGTGTATGGGAAACTATTGTATAGATGATTTTAATAATGTTTTATCTCGAGTCAACTGGTCTGACATATTAGAATGTAAAGAAGTAAATACTGAGTGGTCAATTTTCAAAAATATTTTCATGTCTATAGTTGATAAATGTGCTCCATTAAAACAAGTAAGAATTAAGCAAAGAACCGAAAAGTGGATGAATGCTGAAATTATTTCGTTAATAAGACAAAGAAATATAGCTTTTAAAAGAATGAGAAAGGATTGTGGTAATTTAGAATTAGAAAAGAAATATAAACTTTTACGTAGTTTGGTGCAAAGAAAAGTGAGACAGGCTAAAGATGAATACTTCCAAAATCAAATTGATGAGCATAAAAATGATTCTAAAAAGTTGTGGAAGAATCTGAAAGCTTTAGGTTGTAAAAACAAACAAATGAATATTAAAGAGAATGTTATTAATATCCAAGGGGAGTTATGTCATGATAATATGAGGATAGCGAACGAATTTAACAATTATTTCACAACTGTGGCAGAAAAGGTCAGCTAGTAATCAGTCAGATAGCAACGCAAATGAATTTGGAACGGACAGTGTTAAATTACAAAAATTATACGACACTAAGGGTGTGTCGAAAGGTAAATTGTTTTCTTTTTTCTCCTGTCAAAGAAAAGTTTGTTTTAGATGAATTAAATAACTTGAAAATATCAAAAAGTACCGGGCTTGACTTGGTACCTGCCAGATTTTTGAAGGATGGAGCTAAATATTTGTATAAACCTTTAACTTACATTATTAACTTATCTATCTCAACTTCCACCTTCCCTGATGAAATGAAAATTGCAAAAGTAACAACCTTTTATAAAAAGAAAGATAAAACTAATGTTAGCGATTATAGACCGATTAGCGTTTTAAGTATAGTCTCGAAGGTCCTAGAGAAATGTGTGTATGCCCAATTACTTTGAAGAAAACAAAATAATATACGAATTTCAATCTGGTTTTAGAAATGGTTATTCCACTGAAACTTGTCTTATTCACCTGTTAGATTTTGTCAGGAACGAAATTTCCCAAGGACGTTTTGTTGGGATGGTTCTTCTTGACTTGCAAAAAGCCTTCGATACCGTTAACCATCATATACTGTTAAGTAAATTAGAAGTAATGGGTTTAAATTCTGCATGTGTGCAATGGTTTAGGTTTTACTTGACCAATCGTCATCAAGTTGTCTTGTTGCAAAATGTACTCTCCAATTCTATGCCCATAAGATGCGGAGTTCCCCAGGGGAGCATATTAGGTCCTATTCTTTTCATGTGCTATATTAATGATATATGTGTTTGTGTCAACGACAGTAAATTACTTTTATATGCGGATGATTGTGTGTTACTATATTCTGGTACTGATCCCAAGCTGATCGGGGAAAAACTTAGCTTAGAATTATCAAACTGTGTTAATTGGATGACAGCAAATAAGCTTAGCTTACATATTGGTAAAACCGAAAGTATTTTGTTTTTTTCGCGGGATAGGCGGAAGTATACTGATGATTTCAATATAAGTTATAACAATCAGGATTCTGTGAAGTATTTAGGACTAAATATAGCTAGTGATCTTTCTTGCTCAAGTTTGGTTGACAGTATTGTCAAAAAAGCTAATGCTCGTATAAAATTCTTGTATCGTTATCAAAATTGCATGAACTTAAAATCAAGACGCATTTTAAGTTTTTCCTTAATACAATGTTTATTTGATTATGCTAATGCGGCATGGTACTGCAGTCTAGGCAAGGTGGATCAAAACAAGTTAATAATAATTCAAAATAAGATTGTAAGATTTATCAATCACTTACCACCAAGAACACACATTGGGAAGAGTGAACTTGAAACAGCTGGTCTTCTTCATGTAAACCTTAGATCACAACAACTTTTAATTCACCATGTACATAAGTTTTTTTACTCTAATGCAGATCACTATATTTCAAATAAGTTTACTCGCTCTGCAAGTGCCTAAGCGGAAAGGTAAAATTGGAAATTCTTTTTATTTTAACGGTATTCTTTTCTGGAATTCCCTCCCAGATCATGTTAAGTCAGTTAAGATTTGTTTACATTTTAAAAGGGTGTTGAAGCATCATCTGAAAAATGTGTCTACTCCATACCTATATTTCTCCTCTCCTTTTTGTAGCTCAGATGGTTTTTTCCTATATTATATGACTTATGTAACCAAAGTTTATTATCGATACTTTCATTATGATTTTCTGTATATAGTTTTTTCCGTTGAGTAAGTCTTGTTTTCACATTTGTAATCTTCTCCTATATTATAAAAATGTTATGTTTTATTTTGCTACTTTAGTACATTCTTATTACTTGTCGTACGTGGACGATAGTCTTGTAGCCGTACTAATGTGTTTTCTTAGTGTATTTTTAATCAGTTATTTAGGTAAGGACCCCATTGAAAATAAGCCATTTCGGCTTTCATGGGCAATCCTGTCATGGTACCTGGTTATGTTTGTATTGCAATATATCTGACGAATAAAATCAAATCAAATCAAATCAAATCAAAGAATGCACTTTTAGAATTTGCAGGTGCCCATCGTATTCATAATCGAATTAACGGCATCAAGGCCATCAATAAAAGTCGAGGATGTCGAAGTTGTAAATTCGGTTCAAGGTAAAAATCAAACCAAACATTAAACTCATATTCAGGCATGAAGATTCTGTATCCGCTTTACTTTTACATGCGTTAACATTACATAATAACATCAGCAAGCTTGTGTTAAATCTCAATGTCGGCCTAAAATAGGTGCATTAATTAGAATAGCCTTTTTCAGCCTCGCAGATGTACTAACCATAGGCATGAAACTCATTAGCGACAGCAGAGAATATACATGGATGTACTTGTATGAAGCAACCTCCCGCTATTTCAAATCGAATTTTTAAAAATTGATACGAGTTCCTTTTTTATTTTCGCAAATTAATATTTTCTCCTATTTTACTTGTAAGGACATATTCATGTATTGTCCAGAAAGAAATCAGATGCACTACATCAGGACTTGTGTCGAATGGGAATATAACGACACCTTATTCCGACAAATACAGACGTGTTTCTAAGAGGTTGGTAGATCAATTCATAATTACTAATGGCCCGAAATATTCACAAGTATGAAGAGGTCCCTTTTTGTGTATTTTAAAATAATCACTACCAAAAAAAAAAAAAAAGTTTGTGTCCTATTACGAAAATTAATACCTCCACCTTTACCATAGAAATCAGCATCGGCGCATAAAATGAATATTTATTACACAACTATCATAAGCACTTTAGGGCCGGTCACATAACCATAACTACCACTACGAAAACAGGAAATTCAGTCGCCTGATGTAAAACATCTAGGATCCGAGGTAATCGATGCTGAAAGGTCATTAGCATAAATCTTTTAGAAACATTAGCCCGTTGCCTGCTGAATTATTCTCATTCTCACAGGCTTTAAACACTATGAACATGACGAACAAAGAAGCGGACAATTTATGCAGCTCCTCATTGTACCCTTCACAATTGCACTGGTTAACAAAAGAACATCCATTCATTGCTATCCTGTAGAAATATGTGGAACAGGTGTCACATAATAGCAGTGAAGGGATGTCCTTTTGTCTACTAGAGCTATTGTGGAGGGTAGAATGAGGAGCTGCATAAATTGTCCGCTCTCTTTGTCATCGTGTTCATAGTGAAAGTAGATATTCAAAGAAAATCACAAATATGGCAACTAATGTATCACTAGAAACTGGGAAGCTTGCAGATGATTATAAAAACAACACAAATAAAAGCTCTTCTCAGCATCTGGAATATCCAAGGATTCGCCAGAAATATAGCGATGTTTTGATGTCGTCACACTCGGGATCGATCCTGCTTAAGCAGATGACGTCCTATAATGAATGAACGTAATTGCAATGCAATTATTTATCAAATTATAAAGAGTTTGGTGTATTTAAACATGACCTTTAATATTTCACACCATTATAAAGGGAAAGTGAAGCTGATTCTGATAGCTAAAACCGTTTGATTGTAAATACACAGGAGTAGGGTCAATGATCAATGAAATAAACCCCACTTTCAGATTGAAAAGCCCTCCGAATAATAGCAGGATGGTATTCGTTCCCTCTTGAAACGCCGAACATGCCCCGGTGCAAGCAGCTGAAAATACAATGGCGTCTTATTTTGTTTACAAGTGACTGATTCCTTTATTTTTTAACGCTGCATTTTTCATCAAAATAATACCATACACGAAGTTAAGAGTGAGGCAACAGACTAACATTAAGACTGACGCTAGTGAAGGAAGAGAAATAAGTGAAGAGGAGATGACAAAATAGGCTCTGAAAAATGTGTAAGATTTTATGGGACATCGTCTGCTTAGACAGGACTCGTCCATGGTGTGTCGTCACATATCTCAGCAGCGTTCGAGGAGCTCTTCAGCTGCTATGTCGGGGGCTGTATTTTACCGTTATATAATTGATAATAATCATTACTTCAAATGTTTCCAAGCGTTGAATTTGGATAACCTTGTTTAATTTATGCCATCTATGCAATAATAAGTATTAAGCCAATATTTAAAATCATTAAAGTTCTACTTTAACCACCCGGTTAGAGTAGGCAAAGGTTTAATATCGGATATTATTTTTACGTAACCATGTTAACTTTAAGATATTGATTTCATAGATTAATATAGTTGTCGTTATAGGTGATATGGGACCTGCGTTTTTATCCAGTAATTTATCTAAATTGCTTTAACAAGTTGATACAACAAACCTTTGTCTGCTCATGCCCAGATTATATCTCCGAACTGGCTTAGAGCAGGCTTTAGTGCGCATGTGCGGGTGCGTTTGGTAAACTGAACAGAATAGAATCTGGGCAATCACTTTTTACACTGCAGAACATCTTCCTAGTATTTTGTTTCACTTCGTAAAATGGAATCATTATTCGCATCTACGTCGACGTAGCCCGTCAAAACGTCCTGTTCTACCATTTTAGCTGCTTGGTTCTACAGGGCGATCACCATTGTCTGTAGAGAGTTTCCGGTAGTGTTTCTACGTAATTGCAAATAATAGCCTCGCAAATATAAAATAAACAAATATTTCACCAGTCTACCTCAACAGTTATAAAAAGCACAACGACAGTTTCTATAAACCTCAAAAGAACCATTATGGAAGTGTTTCGTATTTGGCGATTTCAGGCGGTACTCATGCTACTATGGTTTTCGGCTGATATGTCTACAACGACTTCTTTTCAAGGTAAGTAGCTTGGGTTGAAGTGAAATTGAATTTTAAAGAGATCCGCTTTCTTTTATGTCATCACGAGTTGTAGGAAAGGATTGTGACATTTTTTCTTTGAGTTATTTTGTCGAAGTTTATTTTGAAATGCGGGTAGGAATTGAAAAAGTAAATCATAGGAGTCTTCTATATCATGTTTATATCACCAGTGTTCTTGATAATGAAACTTTGGGATTACAACAAAATTTTGTTACGATTTCAAACATGTTGAATATGAAATGACTTGGTGGTACTTGTCACTAAAAAAAAACGTTAATACTAAATACATGGCAAGAGTCACACTGATGATAAAATTGAGTAGTACTCGCCTTTTGCATATTTATTACCATACAAGCAAAAAATATTCCTCTTTTGGAATCCGTTGTGTAGAGGCATGACAGGAGTCACACCGCAATAGGAAAAGAAAAGGTAACTTGGATCACACAATAAAATCTCTTATATTCTCCATTACTACAGAGGTGTTTACGTGATTAATTCATTAATACCTACTGTTTAAATGGATGCAGGGCATTTCCTCTTACGTCTTCATGAGGTTATTTGGATAACATCATCAGATCTCCGCCAAGCTCTTCAGTATGGCGGCACACCAGAGTGGAGCTTTAGTACATCCAGTAATCTCTGCATTGGAATGACGTTCCATCGGTTCCTGTTCACACACAGAGAGCTAATGGTTGGCGATGGGCGGGGCCGTGGGGACGATTCCATCCTGGCCAGGTTTAGTGGTAGTGAGTTGCCGGACAATTTCCTCTCAGTAAGCAATGCTGCCTGGATGAGGGTGTACGCGGATCGAACACCAACATTGAACATGTCGGTTTCTGCAGCAGCACGAACAGGTAGGCTTAACCAGAACACCAAACTCCACCATCACATCATCAAGGTATTTACATCAACTACATCAACTAGTACGCTCCACGTCATTATTTTCTTTTGTTCTGTTATTGTTTGCCTTTTCTTTTATTTGATTTGATTTGAATTTATTCAGACATTATAAAATCATGTCTCTGGAAAACAAAAATTGTTTGATCAAACTCATACAAGTCTGTTTCCCACATATAACAAAACAAAACTCAATTCAATATCATAAACATATTGCACAAAGTACTATCTTAAAATGTAAACGATAGTCAATAGTGAAGATTGCAAGTAAAATCATTGTACTATTGCAGAGTAGAAAGTTGCTTAGTTGGGGTAAAGCATTTGTGAAATTAAATGTGTGGGTCGAGATGTTTATTTAACGCTTTATTAAGCATGCTAAGAGTTATCATATTGACTACAGTTTTTCCAATAATTTATAGTTTTGGGATAAAATGAGTTCATATAATAATCTGTTTTTGCGAAGGGTACATGCATCTTTAAGTTATGATCGTTCTTCCAATTCTGTTCGCAGGCGTGCGTCTAATTTTATGTCCTATATCTATTAAACCATTAGCAAGCTCATAATAAAACACAAAGGAGGTACTTTCGTCTATTCTCTTAGGTATTCATACTTAATTTTGTAATAAGCTCTCATAAATAGTGCTCCTGTCTTTGCACATCATTTTTACATAACGTTTTTGAATTTCCTGAACTGCCGACTGTAATTCAAAGAGGCACAGAGGAATACTGCCAATAGGATGATCAAAAACGATGCACCCGTTAGGAATAGTAAAGCCTGAATTGAAAATCAGCAATCCTTCCCAGATTATGACCCTTCGGAATATTGAATATTGATCTCAATTGAGTTTGTGCATTTGAATAGAAAAGGTGTTAAACTCAACTCAAACTCAACAAAAGGCTTATTACAAGCTAAATCTATATTTTATTTGCCATGATGACATAATCTTGGTTTCATCCGCATCCACTAAAGATGTAAGCGTTTTTACTGAGTCATTCAAAGTGGACATTAATTTGGGAAGCTATCTTTCTTTTTGCTTTTTGCAAGTCTAATATCAGTTACTTTGGTAATTCTCAGCAAATGTATCCTTCTTTTTTCTTCTTTAAGGTCAGTAAACCTTTGAGTTCAGGTGCTATTCGCGAAAAACACCGTGTGCAGCTTATGCAGGTGAAATGGTGCAATGGACATATGAGCAGAGAGTTTTTAGTTATCACAAGACAAGATGTTAGAAGGCTGTTACAATAAATTAGAGATTATCATAATTATGGATTGAAACAAGGACATTTTAAAGCTTAGATACACTGGATCACTTTAAACAATCACTTTGAAGCAAAAAGGAGAAATCAACTTTTAAAATGATTTGAGACTAAAGTAACATATTCATATGGTTTGACCCACATTCGTTGCATCAGCCCAAACTTAGAACAAGGAGATTTTGACAACACTTTTTTTTAAACCCTGGTGCTGAGTCATCCATGGCAGAAATGTGAGGTACCACTGTACATGCAATAAATTACTCTTCACCATGAACTAAATTTCAAAGTCACATCGGTTATAACATTTTAATTCTATCAAAAAGGTATACCTAACTTTGGTAGCTCTATATAAAGATTTAACATGTTCTGTGACCTTGACATTTATTTTACGGCAAAGAGTAACCAATAATCTGTGGCATGATACCTTATGAATTTTGCTGGCATGATTACTGAGCACCAGTTGTTGTTTTTTTAAGTCATGTAAAAAACCTCTTTATTCCAAGTTTTGCCTGAAGCAAGGCGTGTGTTTTAAAACCCAGTCAAGTCACAATGAATTAACTGTTTCAGTCTGAAAATAATTGCAAAGCTTTATCTAAATTGATTTCGTGCATCTGAGTAGCAAAATGATAAATATCAACCCAAATTCTTGAAAATTCTTCTTACAAGCGAAATTTATGATATTTTTTGTCATTATGACACAATTGGCTTCCTCTGAATCCCTTTGAGGTGAGCCCTTCTTCATCGAGTCATTCAAAGTGGACAAAGTTTATTTGGGATATATTTATCATGAAATTCCACTGTTAATTAATTTGTTAGATATCCTTGGTAGTTAGCTTTCCTTGCATTTCATTAGTCTGAGGTTAGAAAACCACTGATTTCGAGATACATACCCTATGGAGGCGAGATGGTGCGAATCAGCAGGGCGTTTTTGTGACAAGATGATGTTAAGACTACAAGTTTGCAAGCGCTTAATAATTAATTATAATTAGCCTATGAACAGATGAGTTGAATCAATGCCCTGTGAAAGTATGGATACCTTGAATCGTTTTAACCTTGAGTCATTTAAAGTACAAACAAGAAATAGCTTTTCAAAGGATCTTAGACCAAAGTAAATACAGATACATGGCTTTGACACATGTTCGTTAAATCAGCTCAAACCTGGAACAAGGAGATTTTGATGACTTTTTTTTTAAACCCTATAGTGCTCAGTCATCTGTGGCAGCCAAGTTACGATGTTACGATGTTAATGCATCATTAGACAGATAATTGAATACTCTATACAATGAAATAAGTATTAAAGTCACAGAGGGAGTGGAATTTTTATATGAGGCTACCGAAGTTTGTCATACTTTATTTTGATACGCACTGTACAAGCAGTGATTTTCTACTTCTGGGTACTGAAATGCAAAAGTTTCTATGAAATCATGTATGTTTATGTTTTTATGATGAATAATTGTTTCTAAACATCAATTTGGAAGTGATTTCATATCGTTCAATGACATTGAGAACATAAGTTCCAACACTTTAAAAAGTGTCTATGTAAGGTACTTAAATTCTAATTTTAAATGACTGTATAAACTTTTATCTCATTATGACAGAATGTGTTTATTATGTAAAATACACTTCAATCACAGAAGGTACCCATCATGTAACGTGTTATTGAGAAACTTTTTTCTTCTTCAAAACTTGCAACGTATAAATTATTACTTTTTAGGTGGAGAGTTAAAGTAGAAAATATAAATTCGGATCTCCCTATAACGGAAGCTGATTTCCATATCACACAACCTAACTAAAAACTCTCTGCTCATATGTCCATTGCACCATTTCACCTGCATAAGCTGCACACAGTGTTTTTCGCGAATAGCACTAAACTCAAAGGTTTACTGACCTTAAAGAAGAAAAAAGAAGGATACATTTGCTGATAATTACCAAGGTAACTGATATTAGACTTGCAAAAAGCAAAAAGAAAGATATGACCCTTCGGAATATTGAATATTGATCTCAATTGAGTTTGTGCATTTGAATAGAAAAGGTGTTATACTCAACTCAAACTCAACAAAAGGCTTATTACAAGCTAAATTTATATTTTATTTGCCATGATGACATAATCTTGGTTTCATCCGCATCCACTAAAGATGTAAGCGTTTTTACTGAGTCATTCAAAGTGGACATTAATTTGGGAAGCTATCTTTCTTTTTGCTTTTTGCAAGTCTAATATCAGTTACTTTGGTAATTCTCAGCAAATGTATCCTTCTTTTTTCTTCTTTAAGGTCAGTAAACCTTTGAGTTCAGGTGCTATTCGCGAAAAACACCGTGTGCAGCTTATGCAGGTGAAATGGTGCAATGGACATATGAGCAGAGAGTTTTTAGTTATCACAAGACAAGATGTTAGAAGGCTGTTACAATAAATTAGAGATTATCATAATTATGGATTGAAACAAGGACATTTTAAAGCTTAGATACACTGGATCCCTTTAAACAATGAGGCATTGAAGCAAAAAGGAGAAATCAACTTTTAAAATGATTTGAGACTAAAGTAACATATTCATATGGTTTGACCCACATTCGTTGCATCAGCCCAAACTTAGAACAAGGAGATTTTGACAACACTTTTTTTTAAACCCTGGTGCTGAGTCATCCATGGCAGAAATGTGAGGTACCACTGTACATGCAATAAATTACTCTTCACCATGAACTAAATTTCAAAGTCACATCGGTTATAACATTTTAATTCTATCAAAAAGGTATACCTAACTTTGGTAGCTCTATATAAAGATTTAACATGTTCTGTGACTTTGAAATTTATTTTATGGCAAAGAGTAACCAATAATCTGTGGCATGATACCTTATGAATTTTGCTGGCATGATTACTGAGCACCAGTTGTTGTTTTTTTAAGTCATGTAAAAAACCTCTTTATTCCAAGTTTTGCCTGAAGCAAGGCGTGTGTTTTAAAACCCAGTCAAGTCACAATGAATAAACTGTTTCAGTCTGAAAACAATTGCAAAGCTTTATCTTAATTGATTTCGTGCATCTGAGTAGCAAAATGATAAATATCAACCCAAATTCTTGAAAATTCTTCTTTCAAGCAAAATTTATGATATTTTTGTCATTATGACACAATTGGCTTCCTCTGAATCCCTTTGAGGTGAGCCCTTCTTCATCGAGTCATTCAAAGTGGACAAAGTTTATTTGGGATATATTTATCATGAAATTAATTTGTTAGATATCCTTGGTAGTTAGCTTTCCTTGCATTTCATTAGTCTGAGGTTAGAAAACCACTGATTTCGAGATACATACCCTATGGAGGCGAGATGGTGCGAATCAGCAGGGCGTTTTTGTGACAAGACGATGTTAAGACTACAAGTTTGCAAGCGCTTAATAATTAATTATAATTAGTCTATGAACAGATGAGTTGAATCAATGCCCTGTGAAAGTAAGGATACCTTGAATCGTTTTAACCTTGAGTCATTTAAAGTACAAACAAGAAATAGCTTTTCAAAGGATCTTAGACCAAAGTAAATACAGATACATGGCTTTGACACATGTTCGTTAAATCAGCTCAAACCTGGAACAAGGAGATTTTGATGACTTTTTTTTTAAACCCTATAGTGCTCAGTCATCTGTGGCAGCCAAGTTACGATGTTACGATGTTAATGCATCATTAGACAGATAATTGAATACTCTATACAATGAAATAAGTATTAAAGTCACAGAGGGAGTGGAATTTTATATGAGGCTACCAAAGTTTGGTATACTTTATTTTGATACGCATTGTACAAGCAGTGATTTTCTACTTCTGGGTACGGAAATGCAAAAGTTTCTATGAAATCATGTATGTTTATGTTTTCATGATGACGAATAAAATCAAATGAAATCAATCAAATCAAATCAATGAATAATTGTTTCTAAACATCAATTTGGAAGTGATTGCATATCGTTCAATGACATTGAGAACATAAGTTCCAACACTTTAAAAAGTGTCTATGTAAGGTACTTAAATTCTAATTTTAAATGACTGTATAAACTTTTATCTCATTATGACAGAATGTGTTTATTATGTAAAATACACTTCAATCACAGAAGGTACCCATCATGTAACGTGTTATTGAGAAACTTTTTTCTTCTTCAAAACTTGCAACGTATAAATTATTACTTTTTAGGTGGAAAGTTTAAAGTAGAAAATATAAATTCGGATCTCCCTATAACGGAAGCTGATTTCCATATGACACAACCTAACGACAACATTAATATGAAAAGCCAGTCATGTTAGATGACCTCCAAACTACTGTGATTGAATCTATTCATAATATTGGTTCCTAAAATTAAAAAATCAACCTGAAAATATGCATTTCATATTTTTTACCGCTGGAGCATATTAAACTACATGTAATAGGCGAATTATATTCTTAATACCAGTCTGGAAATTTGTCGATCATTTTCATCTTGAAAACAGATAGAAATATTGGATATGTTTCACCAGGAATTTTCAATGCAAATTAATTAGTAACATATGAATTATATTTAAGAACACAACTGTGAGTAATATAGATATAAAATTATTTCAATCATGAACCAGTACTTTGGTGCAATTTTTTTTTTAATCTAAATCTCCTCTTATGGTGTATGTTAATTTGCAATCTGAAAGCTTGATTCACATCACGGCCAACCAACCCTAACCATAATAATATTTGGTTGACGAAATGAAGTCCCCAGTAATTGTCGCCGGAGTACCCTGTCGATTACAGATTATTTTGTAAAAATGATTTTCCATTTGCAGAATTGATCACAGAACTCGGATACGTACAGGTTATAAATTCACGCTCTCAAAGACCCTACCCTAATAACGCCTATCATCTTTGGCGCGTTTATGGGACCGGCGTGTTGTACGTTAAAGTTTCACCACTTGACCTCGAGGAGGGAAGAGACTTCATGTACATTGGTGATGGGATAGACACCTTTAATAAAACATCTAGCTCTTGGACAACTTGGACAGGCCGAGCAAAGAGCGCCCAGTACACGTCGAGTAGCCCATCTGTGACTCTTGTTTTTACGTCAGATTCCACGACCAGAGGAGCAGGTTTCACTATCCGCTATGAGGCACTTACGTTCCAGGATTTCCAAGGTATGAAGGGCCTCAGGTAAGCAGGGTCTGAAGGGGATACTTAGAAAGGTTGAAAAAAAATTATGCATAGGCCTATATTTCAATCGATGTACAAAACGGGCAGAATAATTTCAATTTGTTTACAATCTTAGAATGTTATTGTTCATATACCCTTACTTCTCTTTCACTTTAGCAGTTGAGATTATCTCTAGGCATGTCAGTATTCAATACTAATCATGATACTAATGTTTGGAGAATTAAGTATACCAAGAGACGGAAACATGCGAAGTATTATGGTGAGATAGTTTTGTGACTTCTATTCATCTGACTCAACTATCAATGATAACAACTATGATATGTGTTATAGATAAGGCGCCTTAGCAGAATGCAACACATAGCAATGCAATATGTGTTTTTAGCGATATTCCTTCAACAGCATCAACACTATCTAAGGGAATGACTGTGGGATATCTATCATGGCCATGGGTTTTTTTTTTCAAAAGGTGAAAGCCGAATTTGAATGTCAAAGGTGATCTTAGGCATGTTGATAAAAGGAGTGTACAAAACTTACAACGTGAAAACAAACAACCCTCAACTATTGTCCAACGTTGGATATTATTTGCATTCTGACTTTTTCGAAAATTTTCTCATGGAAATGAGAAAAAAAGAGAGAATGACAAAAGAACGAAAGAGGAATAACGCGAGAAGAGATGATAATTATAACCACCCTCCCAACCCCATTCCATACCACCCCCACTCGGATTACCCTAATTTCATCTCTCTAATAATACCTCATAAGAACCATTCACCACTCTAGTGGCATGGATCCTCGGATAAATAATGATTTACCAAATAATGAATTGGCCTAACAAATAATTTGTCAGGGCCCCTCCGAAAATATGAGTTTTCTTCTTGATAATTATATCCCATAGGAGACTTCCTATTCAAGAAATGTAGAACCCAAAACACATCTCTCAATACAGATTAATGTGGCCGATATATTTTCCTCAAGAACACTCAATGACATGGGACACAATTAACTAACATGTTTAATCAAACTTCTTGTCTATGATTATACTTATTATCTAATATGATTTAATCCATTACTAACCGTGTTTATAATATTTTTATTACTTTAGGGTATCATTTTCCACTGATTAATTGATGTTGTTCACTAAATTGATGCATTTATTGGTCTGGTTTCGGTTCAAGATCTGGGTATTGCACGAGAAGTAGTGACACAAGTTCTTGCAAAAGAGAAGGCCACACCAAATCAAGGTATGTTAAACAATTTTAACATTCAGGATATTGTCGTCACCTTCATTATCCCTCAAGTGAGAATATAAGGTGTTATAGGACATGAGTGTGCGCCTGTGAACAGTGATTACAGAAGTAGGATGGTATATAAAAGTTCAAACTTGCACCCAAACGGTAAAGTAGCACCCACGCTAGGGTGAAAATTTGAAAATTACGAAAGTTTCAATTTTTAAAGTTCCACATCAGCACCCTGGACGGAGAACAAATGTCGGGGACGCATTTTAGGACCCATGTACATGATGGATGATGACATCCAATTTCAGTTCAATATTATTTAAAGACATTTATTTCCAACTTTCCAATATAGGTATACAAAGTAATAGGTGAACAAAATAATATACATATGTTTTAAACAAAAAATATGACCAGAATATACAATCATGTGGCATATGCGTAGTAATACACTGTAATCAAAGGGTTTTTGTGGCTTTTACCGCTTTGTTCCATATACATGATTCGAAGGAAGACGAAGAACATATTGTTTTAAAGACCTATAAGGTGTAAGGTCAAATGTCAAATAGGTCAATTAACATTTAATTATCGGGTTTTTATTTTGGTTATCACAATATTTCAAGCCATTAATTGAATTTAGGCGGATACATATAGGAGACGCAGTCGCATTCATCTCGTTTCTCCTTGAGATGTTGTATGTGATTGTCCTGGGGGTAGTTGTCCTGAGGGTAATTGTCCTGGGTGTGTTTGTCCTAGGGTAATTGTCCTAGAGAGGTAATTGTCCAGGGGCTAGTTGTGCAGGGGGTAGTTGTAACAGTCGCTGTTCTAAGATTGTTGGAATATGTTAGCTCACATGTTTGTATCGACTCACTTTTCAAATTTTCATTTAATAAATCATAATTCCATGGGAAAATATTGGGAGATCACTGCAAAAAAATTGAACTCGTGTATTTTCATTCTTATTCATTTTTGTTGTTGTTGACCAAGCGACTTCTTCGCGTTTAATTATTATTTTTCGCTCATGAACATATGAAGATTTCATTCAAAAATCACACATGTATATTGTTTCCTTGGTTGGTTTCTATTCAAATTCAGTCGAACGTCTACTGCTGCCGATGATCATCATAGCTTGTTCATCTAGCCTTATTGTTATTGTGATCTTCATGCGCTGGTTGCTTGTGAAATGTCGAAGACAATCCCTGAATATACTGCAGAGAAATGTTAGTATCTAGGCATGTTTCCATCTTAAAATGAAATAAGCTTTTACAAAATACCCAACATAGATACATGTAGATATAGAGATTTAAGCAGAGCTTGTTTTTAAACTTCCATTTAATTCTATTTTGATTTTAAAAAAAATCGATATCTATGTTAACGACATGCAGAATCAGTTTATGCCCAAGTGTTCAATATTCCAACTCGTGATGTCAGGGGCGGCAGCAAGTACCCCCAATGGAAATATTATATTAGTAAACAATACATACCATGTAGTGATAAGTTCCATTCAAATTATGTACTAATTTTTCTGACAAGGCAGAATATTAGTCACTCTTTGCCATGAAATCAATTTCAAGGTCACATAGAATGTGAATTTCTGTTTTATATGAAGCTGCCAAAGTTGGGTATATATTTTTTTTAATGCAAAGTACGACGCGTCCCCTAAAAATGTTAACAGTTCAGAAAATGTATCTCCAAATAAATATTTCAAAATGTTTTCAGGAATATTCTATACCCGTGGATAGCTCAGGGTCTTTACTATCAAATGACACCCAAAATCTGGCGATATTTTTAACTCGAGTGAGCGAAAGCGAATTCTGCGAAATAATAATAATATTAATAATTGTAATTATTGTTATATTGGTTGGGGCGCTACGATTTTTTTCAGGCTTTATTCAAAAAATATTATGATTATTAATAATCTCTTCTTTATAATTACAATTTATACTAAAACTGCTGCATAGGGGTATAAGGGTGATGGATTTCACCGCTTCTATGTAGCCGTCTCTTAAATTGGAGGAGGCCAGCTATACGGTCAAGAATGAATGGTGGATGCCTTCCCTGTATAGTTTGGTAAAAAAAAAACAAGATACTATAAGCCTGAAATGATTGTACAGTCCGACCGTGTATCGGTAGCTCAGTGGAAGAGCATTGGTACGAATAAGCCACTGGCCCGGGTTCGATTCCCGGTCGGGGCGCTACGATTTTTTCAGGCTTTATTAAAAAAATATTATGATTAATAATAACGTTTTATTCACCTAGCCACTTCAGTTATCAAACTGCTCTTTCAGCGGGCCCTGTATAACTTAATATGTTATAAAATGGTGCAAAATCCAAACTTGACAATAATTGGTATTTGTTATGGCTCATATGTACATATTTGAGAACCAAATGAACATTTCAAAATATGTTCATGAAATGTTAATACCTATGAATATCTTAAGGTCTCTCCTAATGACACCAAAACATCTGACTGTGAAAGCTCTCTGTAAAAAAAATAAAAATAAACATATAAGGGAGTTGGAAACTCTCCGCGATTTAGTCGATACTGGAAGCAAACCAGAGGTAGATTGTATAAATCGTGTATAATTAATATTTCATTAGATTAAAATAATTCATCTGTATGATCTAATCTGTTTTCTATCACAAATAATTATCATTATCCTTTTTTGTGTAGGCAATAATGTATTCACTAAATTTCTAGAGAAGTTGCCCAAGCGAATAATCCATAATTCAAATAAGGGACAATAAGAGTACAGTACAAATTTAATAATATATTAGTGGGGAAATGATTTTCAGTCAGTCGATTTTTTCATTATTGTTTACTACAATAAGATTATTTTAGATCTCTAGAATAGTCATTTACCTGCAGCTCATTTGCCAGTACATGACGGTACATTTTCTTCAATTCGGTTGCAAGGTCCATTATTGAAAAAAAAATAATAACACGAAATTGGGTATTATCCCATTCAGGACAGAAAATATAATGGCTGGAGCCATTATATATTCGGGTTGTCCGTCCGTCTTCCCGTCCATCCGTTTCCAGTTAACGCGATATCTCAAGAAGCCTATGAGGTATGAACTTCAAACTTCAATCGGTCGGGAAAAGTTAGGAAAGGAATGGAAACTCAAATTTCCTCCTTTTCCCGACCGATTGGAGCATCCGACCGCCTGGCAGTACACCATTTTGAAACGCGTAATAATGGCGGCATCCGGGTACTTCTGGTCCGAGAGGTCCGACAAAACGTCACAGGGCGGGGCTTATCTGTTCAAAATGGCGACGCACACGGTCGATATAGGACCTTCTAGCAGACGACAAAATGATATTTCTAACTACTTGGTGACGGCGTTAGGGGGGCCCAAATGTGTTGAAATTTGACATATATAATCAACAATGTGCCCTTCAACTAAACAGCTACCTAAATCGCCAGGGTTTACCTTCCCTTTAATGTGTGCTGACATAGTCATGTTAACATCAAAAAAGGCACCCAGATTCCTTATTGAATCCGATGGATGTATAGAAACTTCACCAACTGACAAATCTGGCAAATTTTTGTAATTGTATGGTGATGCAGCAATGAAAAATTCAGTTTTACTATCATTGAGTTTTAACTTATTTGCTGTCAGCCAGTTCCTTATTTCTGATATACAAGATTGTAGTGAAAACATGGCCTTATCCAGTTCCCCAGGAATTTTAGGATCAAATGCTACATACAACTGAATGTCATCAGCATAAACATGATACGAAACATTATGGTACCGGGCGATGTCGCCAACTGGGAGAATATAAACTGTGAAACCAGTGGGACCTACAACTGAGCCCTGGGGTAAACCAAACCTAGAAATGGTTGGATCTGAATGTTCCCCATCTATGTCGACTTGTGCTGTCCAGCCATCAAGATAAGACTGAAACCAATTCAACGCAGTTCCCCTAACACCAATTCTCTTTGACAAACGACAAATAAAAAATTTGTGGTCAATCGTATCGAAGGCTGCTGATACATCTACAAGTACCACAAGAACTACTTTGTTTGAGTTCAATGAAAACATAATATCGTTTTTAACCTTAATCAATGCAGATTCAGTTCCATGTTTGGGTCTATAAAGAGACTGGTGTGGATCAGCAAGATTATTAATCTCCATATGTTCCACCAGTCTTGAGCAAGCAAGTTTCTCGATAAGTTTACCAACAAACGATAAATTGGATACAGGGCTATAATTCTTCAAATTGTTTTTATCTAAAGATGAATTTTTCAAAAGAGGTCTTATGATTGCATGGTGAGCCTTCTGTGGAAACACCACATGAGAAAGAAGAATTTACAAGTTCAGTTAGTATTGGGAGAAGATGATCAATATAGTCTTTCACTAACCAAGTTGGGAGTGGGTCCAATTTACTACTTTTGCTGGGACATCTTGAAATAACTGTCATTAACTCGTCTTGAGAAACAGGTCGGAAGACCTCAAGTATCTTAAACCCTTCGCAGATATTGTCCTTGAACCTAACTGGCATAACATGTGTGTTATCAAGTTCGTCTCTTATATTCTTGATTTTATCTACAAAATATTGGGAAAATTGGTTCCTTAATAGAAAAGGCGAATCATAAAATGGAAGATCAGACTTTTGCTTATTCAAAAGAGAATTAATAGTTCGGTAAACATCCTTGTCGCTACAAGAAGACAATTTGTTTTTAAAATAGTCTTGTTTAGCAGTTACAGTAAGTGCACAAACAGCTTTCTTAGCAATCAGAAATGATTCACGATCAGGGTCGGATCTTGATTTCTGCCACATTATGCATCACATAGTGAGACAAACTGATTAGATTTGAGGGTAAGTATGTCAAAGGTCGAAGCTCATAGAGGTCATTTACCATGAAATTTCAGGTTTTTAGCCTCGTTATTGCAACATCTCTTGAACAAGTTCAGTCATTAACTTGAAAAACTTGGTACCAATATGCATCGCCATAGTGAGACAAAATGATTTTTTTACGTATGTCAAAGGCCACAGGTCATAGAGGTCAATATGAATTGCAATAATTTTGTTTTTGTTTTCACCATATCTCAGCGAATATAGCTGTCAACTTCAAACTTGGTACTAGTATGCATCACCATAGTGAGACTAAATATGGGTTTTCGCGGGACACGCGAACGATTCGCGAAGGATGCAATTGTCGAAAAAATGGCAAAGAATTTTAGGCTCAAAAAGTTCGCCAAACATGCGCGGGAGATCGGAAGCGTCGTCATTTGTTCGGGGGAAATTTCAAAAAAGTCTGAAATTTCAAAAAAATTGATGCCTTGCGTTCTTGCGAACGTTTCCGGCATCCCGGGTCGTAATTTTTTCGCGATTTACTCGCGAAAATGTCTGAAAAGCTTCGTCATATACTCACGAACTACTCACGACGTGCGTGATGTTCGAAAAATCTTCGTGAAAACAGATTCCTACAGCAGCGAAGTTCGTCCGATCATTTCTCGAACTATTCACAAACTGTTCGCGTACTTCTACAGAACAGGTGACTTCGTCAAAGAAGCAAACGCGAGCCTTTTACGTCGAGGACCTCTGTTAACTGATACGCCTACCTTTGTGACGATTAATTTGCAAATGTCAATTTGTCCCTGTTGAAGGATGTTTTCCCAAACGAGTGGAAGACTGCTCGTGTAAAACCTACATTCAAATCTGGAAATACACAAAGTTTCGAAAATCATCGACTGATTTCCGTATTATCAATTATTTCAAAGATATTACAGAGAGCTGCCGTACACACACTGCACTCCACGAATATCTTTTGGAGCATGGTATCCTACCTGGACGACAATTTGGGTTCCACCCAGTTCACTCTTGTGAAACTGCTTTACTCTGTATGACAGATAATTGGGCTAAACGTGTAGATCTAGGATATATGAATGGTGATGAATCTGTTGACATGAGGAAAGCTTTCGATTCGGTCAACCATGCGAAGTTCTCAAAAGCGTTTGGCACACGTTTGCCGCGCGCTTTCCGCAAAGCGCTTGGCGGAGGTGTCTGACTTTATTCTGCAAGTAGACACCGAACTATGCACGAAGAGACAGATCAGCTCAGCTGTCAACTCGGGTTCGTATTTTAGCCGCGTATTCTTCCTGTGTATGGACTGGCCATAGTTCTGCAACGCTACACACGATATGCGTACATGTATACGTTGTGAGAACTACACATAAAATGCGCATGAATGGTACACGGCTCAATTTTCGCGACACATTCGGAGAAAATCTTCTCCGAATGTTGGATTTTGCCATTTTTCAACAATCGCATCCTTCGTGAATCGTTCGCGTGCCCCGAGAAACCCCTCTTAAGTGCTTAAACTTTAGGTTTAATAGGTCAAAGGTCAAATATGCATAAAGATTAAACATTTGTTAGTTTTGTTGTCACCATATTATTAAAATTATTTTGTTTGCATGACATTAGGAGAAAAACGTTATACGTTGTGTGAGAAAGTACAGCAATTCATTGGCACCTTAGCTGTCAATATATGCTTGCTGTAAAATTTGCATGAACTTTACGGTATTACGTACGTATAGTATTTCTGCAACTGGAAAAAAGTTGTGTCAATGATGTGACGTATAAATGTGTATAATTTGTTGTGTAAAATTGTCGTGTGCCCGGTACAAGGGAATGTTCGTACTACGGATGTAAATTTCAAGGAAAACTTGAATTTTACTAAACTAAATTTTAAACTATTTTCTTTGAATATTCACCTACCTAGCTCATCTAAGTATATGTATTATATATTGCGAGAGAAGTGTGGATGTGTATACCGTTCGGTTGAACCATGTAATTGTAGAGATGTGAACAGATAATGATGGAACGGAATGAAGCAGGTCACTGCTCCTGGCCTCCTTCAAGTTTATTTGCTACATCAAACAGAATGAAACAAATAATAATAATAAGCAGCTTAACAAAACCCAAGACAACATATCAGAATTATCATAAAGCTGGCAACATAAATCAACAGGAGTAAGTGGAATTGAAAAGATGTTACTCGGCCGGGGTAAGTGAAATAACGAAAAAGAAACTCAATAGAAACAAAAGTAAGCAAAGTAAACAATTACCTGATTTTTAAGCTCGAAGCAAATGTATATGTTGTCTCGTGTGTAATTTGGAGGTGTTCTGTGCAATAATAGTTACATGTAATACGGACGTCACGTATGTAACGACACGCACGCAGTTGACATGACTACTGCACGCATTAATCGTCTTAAAGCCGAAATTGTCTGGCCCAATCATCCCCTGGAACTTCACTTTGCCCCTTCCCCATTTTTACCTTGTTCCGGTCGGACGCACTCATAATACCTGACTTGTGCAGTAAACGCCCTCTACCTGACGTCCGTATTACATGTAACTATTATTGCACAGAACACATACATATTACACACGAAAAAACATATGCATTTGCTTCGACCTAAAATTGATTTGGTAACTTTGTCTAGGCTTGATAAAATCTGAGCTCCGTCCTTACATGCTATCATTTTATGTAATATGGTGTAAAAATGAAGCCCAGGGGAGAAAGCACTTCAAAATCATCATATCCTTCACAAAAGTAAACATAATTATGCAAGTGACCGGAAATGCCAGACTCATTTTCCCCATAGACTCAGTGTTAGACCAAAGTGTATGGCCATAAGTTTTCGTTAATGAGAGTATTCAGTCACAGATATCTTAAAGGAGAATTATCCCCACGAGACTTTTATCATTGACCTAAAACAGAATTCTAAACAGTTTCTGATAAAGTAAAAACATCGTATATTCGAGAATCGAGAGGATGGGAATTGTCGATTGAATCCTCCGATTTTTATTGTTCTCGAGAGTAAAGCAGCGTCGCCATGTTCCCGGTGCGATCGAGCTGTGTGACGTAGGGCATGGAGTTGGCCGTAGCGCATTGTAATTGGCTCGCAATAGTTCACCAACATTATTTTAAAAAGAGTTTATTATTATTAATAATAACATAAATTACGCAAGAGTTTCATAATTAAATTAAATAAATCAATTTATATTATCTACGTAACTATCACATTTGAAAAACATTTATTAGAGTAAAATAATCATCGTAAGTAAAACGTGTTCCAGGACACACTAGCTTGATTATACGATTCGCCCGGGCATAAGCTTAGCCCGCAGATCTACGTGATAATCGGCCTCCGTGAAATGATCACTGCAGATCACATCATTTTTCCGATCAAGTTTGATGTCTTTTCCTTGGAATTTTTCCACGTTCAATATGGTCACCCAACGCTTGAACAATTGCTGACATTTCTGCGGGTCTGGGAACTGATGGAATGATTTCCCTATCGTTTTCTTGCAACAGTTACAACAGCCGAACGCTTGACAATACACCATGTTTACCGTGTGTATATGCAGCGCGCGCTTCATGCAACCTAGCTACTAGCTAGTGAGTTCTCCATCCCCTACGTCATCACGCGCAAGGTTTTATGGGAAATTTAGAGAAAATGGACGCCGCCAGTAGGAGTAGACATCGTAAAAAGTGGTCTCTATTTTCTGCTCTTACAACGGCATCAGTTGGTCTAAAACGGTGATTTTTATATCAAATTAAATGTTATTTTATTCACTATGACCCTATTTACATTTAAAAGCCTGGGGATAATTCTCCTTTAATAATTGCATTATATATTTGACAACCGTTCTATGCATGGCTATTTATTTATCCTTCTCAGCATTAATATACAAGACAGATATCAAAATTCAACAAGCCTCCACAAAGTTACCGAATCCCTTTAAATGCCAAGTAATTGTTTACTTCGCCTACTTTTGTTTCTGTTGAGTTCCTTTTTCCTAATTTCACTTACTCCTGCCGAGTAAAATCTTTTCAAGTTCACTCACTCCTGTTGATTTATGATGCCAGCTTTATGATAATTCTGTTTTGTTGTCTTGAGTTTTGTTAAGCTCCTTATTATTATTATTTGTTTCATTCTGTTTGATGTAGCAAAAAAACGTGAAGAAGGCCAGGAGCTGAAAGCTTGTTATACACCGAGTGACCTGCTTCATTCCTTTCCATCATTATCTGTTCATATATATATGTATATATATGTTAAGGTTTCACGTATCGGCTCAAACAAATTGAAAGAAAACTGCTAACAGCGTTTGTAATGCATTGTGGCCAATTCTATTTTTACACTCAAATTTTCGGCGCTCCCTGGCGTCTTCTTCAGGAGAACAATTAATGATAAGGTATCATACAAATAATTGAAATAGTTATAGTTCTAGCACGCGCATCCTCAGTCAGATATAGGTTGCTTAGAAACCGTCTCTCTGGGAGATCTGACTGAGGATGCGCGCTTTACAAAAAAAATGATGGATATAATTTTGTAGATGATAAAAGAGTAATGTGCGCGCTTCATTATTACGTTATATATATATATTATATATATATTATATATATAATATCTTACATATAATTATATATACATATATAAATATATCGTCCAAATTTGTAAAAGTGATTAAGTATTCCTTTAGCATTAAAAGTAATATATTAAGAATTTTGACCAAACTTTGTGCTCGCGCAAGAAGTAATCACAATTTCATTCTCTCTTACAGGATTCAAATCACCCGTCTAGGATTCTACCAATTCCACCATGCACATTGGGGGATAAATTAGAAAAAAAGTGGTTCTGAATCGAGTCCGCGGCCACGGTTTTCGATGTTTGAGAAGCCGTATGATACGATTCCCGGTGATGAAAAATGTGAAAATGAAGAATACGCAGTGGTTCCTGATCCATTTTCAAAAATGGCAGAGGATGCGGATCATGAGAACGGTGCTTCAGCACTGAAGGTGTTGACATTTGCTACAAAGAGCCACTTACGATTACCAAGTTGCATTCCAAATTGAAAGCAAACTGTCCTTAATTCTCCCCTGAATGACTTTAACATAAATGAAGCAGAATGTGGTTATTCTACTTCAATCCATCAATCCTAGATACCAAATGATGTTTTAAGTAGGGACGAGTGCACACCACCCAATGCCAGAAAAAGAAATACATACCACGTTACTTCTGGTAGTGGTACCCAACAACACGCTATTAAAGTTAGATACCCATGATTATCCTTTTGTACAGAATAATTAATTGAACTTTCTGTTAACTTGAGCGAGGGTCAAAATAAGCATATGTACATTAATCAAAGAGTGGTACATAAACACCTTGCATGAACTAAAAAGCCTACCCAAATTCCATCGCAGAAAAAAAAAATTCCTTCCTCCCCTCCTGATTCCTCCCCCCCCAAAAAAAAAAACAAAACAAAACAAAACAAAAACAAAAACAAAAAAACAAACAAAAGTTAAGGACTATCTCGACAAATTTAAAGATCATTCCTTGCAATAGATCGCAGTGAAAAGTAATGGACCTTGTCAGAGGAATATATATATATATATGCATTAACAATAAATGAACGAAGAAACTCTGTAGACTAGTTAAAAATTCCGAATTGTCGCTTTTGGCGCTTTATCGTTACGATCTAAAATCCACATCTCCGTATCAAAACCAACCTACCCAAATGCTAAATATTAATTATAATGGTTAAATTAGCAAAGATTTTCAACATCTCAGCTCGGAAAACCCCTTATCCATAGAATATCAATCCAGGTTATGAGGTCTAAATGTTCTTGAAAAGTAGACCAAGTCACAAAAGTGTGTTGGATTTCAAGCTGTTACGATGAATAATGAAGATTCTAGAAGAATATTTTAGATAGATCCAAACTAAGAATTCCAAGGTATTTCACAGAGTCATTTAAGTTGATGGCGATGTCGAAAAGGATGTCGACGATGGTATTCAAGAAGATGTTTAAAACGAAGTACAAGATTAGGTCCATATGATATCCATAGGTTGATATCAATAAGGTTATGGTGACGGGCGAGAATGTATGATCTCCTTTTTTTCCCAGACTAGCACCGCTGACATTGAAGTGCAGCCAGAGAGACATGCCCCAAGATGGCATGGGTGAAATCTGATTGGATTTTAGCGAAATTTCCAATTAATATACAAATCCTAACATAAAAATAGAATGTTCCCGTCTTCTCGTTTCCTTTCTTGGAACAGTCAATATCTAGATTCTTCCTTTACAAAGCTTATTATAGATCTAACTGTAACCAAACAACTATCATTCATTGTTATATAAATTACTTAGAGTCACATTCATTATAAATAGATAGCATTTTTATTTCCTCATTATGAGTTCAATTAGGTGTCAAGTGTGTTAACGTTGGAAATAAAAATTATGAATAATTACCTAGGAGGTTCCAACTGACTTGAAAATTACAGAAACCTGAATAAATCATTGTTCTTCAATAATATTCCACATTGGTCTAATTATTCCTACATCCATTAGTCACTTCTGCTTACAGATGATAACAATAAAGCTTTTACAGAATCCACTGAATTTTTTGAAGGTTCTAGAATTCCAAAATATAGGCAACTGTATTTACGCTGTAACCTTTATGTAATATGTCCAATGGTTATTATACACAGAAAACATGTATAAGCTTTTGCCTTCTAGAAATTTCTATGACCACGGGTGAATTTAGAGACCTAGAAATCTCTATGACCGCAGGTGAAGACATTCAGATTCAACAAGTTTGTAACATACATAAACATAACTAGGAGTAATTGTAACTTCAATGCTTTAAATTTTAATACGTCTCATACATAGTGAGTGAACAGATCACCATGATTACATATCAATTACTATACCAAACGGATGGCTCAAGACCGTAGCACATTAGCTGACTGGGTCACTTAACCTATCATTTGGCAGATCACCAAAGATGGTAATTATACCACATGTACTATTCAAAATATATTACAAGAAATCATATAACACATCTGTAAAAAAATAGCAAATAACAAATAAAGTGTGTATAATGTACAATATTATCGTGCACTGTTGTAAATATGGTTGCACTGATAATATCAACTGTCTAATATACTGCATCTTGTTAATCAATCTAGATGTTAAACTTCCATTACAAGCATATAATCAATTCATGTGGCAATAAAAGATTAGGTGCACTGAACAACATATTGATCGACATGATATAAGCAGTAGATATTACACCACCCTGTTTAATCTTAAAGAAAGAGGTCATCTTAAGAATGTCATCTTTTGTGGTATATGTCATCTTTTCTCTCCTCTTTTCTCCTGAAGCAATCATTTTATTATGCTCTTATAAGCCTTTACCTATACAATGTACAACCAAAAAGCCAGAAGACATGGTGGTTTGTTGTTTTTTTTGGTTGTTTTTTTTTAAGTTTAAAATTGAACATCTAAATGCAATAGCTTACCATATGAAAATTTCCTGCTAAAATTAAGTGGTAGCATGAAATATTGTTTCATTTCATTTATAATACAATTAATGAAATAAATGTACCCGAGTCATAGGCCCTACATTTTACATGAATTTCCGACGCATTCTATGACCAACATTGTGATATGAACACTTCTAAATGATTTTTCTTTTAAATATGCAAACAGGTATAGGCCCATTCAGGGAATTGAATTTTCAGATGAACATTATGTTACTCAATAAGACAAAAATAATCCTATTCGACTTCGACTTCATTTCTCATAATCTGTCGTAATTATTTGCTTTAGTTTTTGTCTCTCGTTTCATTCGTTTATATTTCTCTATCCATCCATCTCTATTTCAACCTTATTTTCCTATGTATTTGCTGTATCAATAAAAATATTAATTAAAATTGTGTACGCATATTTGATTTTTTCTTTTTGTACTGGGAAAGACCTAAATAAATGACAGTGATTGGAACAAAATAATACTTTGTCACATCTCAATGCCGCTCCCCCCCCCCCCCCCCCCCACCCCCTCTCTCTCTCTCTCTGAATTCGTCAGGAATTTCGTGCAATTAGAACTTTGTTTCAGTGCGTTTCATTTCAGCATTGCCTGCAATTTTTCATTTGAAGGGGTGTGGCTAATAAGGAATTATTCGCCGTATCTTGGAGTGTGATCACCTTGAAAATAAAGAGAACAGCAGAAAAGGAGCATCATGATATTGGGAGTATAGTAATTCACTGTATATTACGAGATAATGAGGAAAATAGTAGTGAAAACCGATACACAACAGTTGTGGTTGATATTGACGGGACAATGACAACCATGGGTGGCGATCCCGATAGTATAGCAACCAATGGTTATGGCTAGTGCCCCCCCCCCCCCCCCCGGCCGTGACAAGAAATCGATGATGACAATAATTCATATCATGCCAGGACGGTTAATATAACATATTTTTTTAAAGACGAAACATTGGTAAACCCTTACATATCGACCCTTTTTTTTTGGGGGGGGGGGGTGGGGGAGGAGAAGAAAATCATGATCATTCAGAAAAAATAGACAATGCCAAAATAAAGAAATGTAAACAAAACACATCATGTACCTTATCATCTCCCCCCCCCCCCCCCCCCCCCCCACTATTGCCTCTAATTCTATTTTATGGAATGAAATGACACGGAAGATAGCAAGTGGACGCAAACTCCAAACATAATGTAATACATGTACAACTATGATCGAATATAATATTTTATGTAGCCCTATTGTCGAAGAAAGACAAATAAGGGCATTCTCATACTCTCGAAAGACTCTCAATGCGAGCACAGTATTTTTTAATAAATCAAGATGTTTATAAGAAAAAAATGTGTGAGTTGTAAGTTGATTTTGATGTAGGCTTACAGCTGAGTAACCAAATCAAGATATCGTTATAAAGTGATGTTGCAGTATCTGCAATAACAGCCCCCACTTTTTTCTTTTCTTTTTTTTACAGTGGATGACAGAATCGGGAATAAATTATAAAGACGCATTTAATTAAAGCTTTCAAATAGGCAATGCGTTTTGTGTTTATTATCCTTTTGACACAAATCCCAGTTATCAGAATAAACATTTAATTGGCTGTACTGAATGCCATTTATATGTGTTCGTCTCCATCTTTGGTCTCATTCAACCAATATATTTTGTCTATAAAACTTTGTTAATTCTCGTTTCATGATTGAAGAGTTTTGTATATGACATGTATATAAATATATAATGGTGATGACTGCTAACAAGGAAAATTAGTAGTAATGATAACGAAAATAATGGGGGTTTTTTTATCTTTCTCTTTAATTGCTTGTGTTTATGTTGCTTGGCATTTCTTCAACATTGACGCGGAACCTTTCTTCACAAGAAAATTCTCATATTTATGTCTATTCCGCCGGAGTTACTCAAGACAAGGGTATCCTTCCGTATAGGAAGAGATAGAGAGAAGGGTAAGGGGCGCTTTTCAGAACATGAAATATGAACATTTCATTTGCCGCCTAAGACCGCTGGGGTTTGAAAGCTATATTTTTTCTTGCAAACATAATTATATGTTCTAAAATGTCTACATGCCCTCATAAACGTAGGCTCGAGTGGCTCTTTGTATTGTCATGTATTCAGTAGATTGACCTCTTCTTTGAAAACGCTAATCTTCCTTTTAATAGTAGTTGCTTTGGCATTCTTTTGTTCCTCTTATTAGGTGGGGGTCTGCATGGTCCACTCAGCTGAGATAAGCGCTTCATTTTGAAAAGAGCAGATCATTGGTCCATTCATGAATGATGAGCTATTAAAATTGGTCAATATAATAACATGATAGGAGTATTATCAAAGTTCGTTCTCTGTTTCGTATTAAATATTTTATAAAGAGGCAAGGCGGAGGGGGCATAATTCATATTTTCCATGTTCATTTTCGTCCAAAGAGGCGGGGGATGTACGGGCTCATTATCCACTTGGTCCGCCACTAAAAATCAAAGATCACCACAAAACTAAAGTGAAACAGGCACATCGAGATATTATCAAAATGGATAACATAAAAAAGGTAATAAATAAATATTAGAAATACCTTTGATGGCACATATGTTTTTAAATTGTTTCAATAAATTTGTTTCAAAATCTTTTTATGGAATGTGATGACGTCAAAGAAACATGTGGAGGCAAAAAGTAAATATGCGTTAAAATAAATATTCATATTTTGTACTGCATAAGCGTACATTCCCCTCTTTAGAAAATAAAATTGAAGACTACATTCACAAATATATTTCATTATATTTGTGTTAACATAATTCATTGGGGGTATTTTCGTTTGTTCGTATAATCTGTCTCTGTCTATTGCATGTAGTGTTATCATGATATACTGATAGTATGACAGTTCATATTTACAGTGCATTCTATGTATACATGTGTTCAGTATGTATTCAGTAGGTCTGGCATCCTCTTCTTTCAAAACGCTAATCTTCGTTAGTAGTTGCTTCTGACATTCTTTTGTTCCTCTTAGGGTGGGGTCCGGCCCACGCAATTGAGAAGCATTTCATTTTGAAAAGAGTAGATTAATGGTTCATTATTGAATGATGCACTAAATTGGTCAATTTCAATTTATAAAATGAAAGGGGCTTGGTCAATGTTTCTTTTTTATGAACTTGGATTAAAAGGAGCGAATTCGACGCTGTAGCCTGTATAATGTCGTCAGGATCAAGAACGCATACTCTTCGTGGCCGGCCAAACGCGATGATAGCACACAATAGACACTCGTTGCAGCGTGTATTTTACGAATTTGCTAAAGCTCTTGGAACTCCTTCTGTCAACCTATTAGCCCGTTGTAAAGCCGTGCTCTCCATTTATGACTCTGCTTGTTCTTTTGATGTAGAAAGTACATTAAAGTTGACTGAGGAGAAAACATGAACACAAAGATGGGATCATGATAAACAAGAAAGACTAACGAAAACATGATACTGGAAATGAAAATATAATGGCTATAACACACATCTTAGCATGATTCATATTGGTGCTCAAAAAGATCTTTAGTAAAGGACGCAAGGGTCGGGGATGAGAGGGTGAAGTACATACCGTAGCTATGGAATGCAAAAAAATAATGATCTCAAGTTTCATTTATTTTTTACTTTGATTTCTATACGCCGAGCAGAATTTCAACTTTGCGTCTCATGTAATAAAACCACCCAAAAGCCTTTACTCTCAGAGAAAAGTAGAGAAAGTTAAATCAACATATTTTATTTAGACGGTATATATACATAACATACGTCTATTTTAGCGTCGATATCTCCTTTTTCAATCTATACTGTAAGGCTGAGGGTTTTAATAGGGGGCATTGTTATCGCTTTTTCGTTCTCGTCTTGTTGCTCCGCGCTACACCGATAGCTAGCCGCAATCAATCGAAACTGATTCTTTATTATTACCCAGCATTCCGATCGAATAGATCAACACTGTCGCTCCAATTAGAAAATGTGGCTTCAAGTTTGGCGAAAGAGCCGAACCAAATTCAATTTTAATTTGGACTACACAACCATCAGAATCATTGGGAAGTCTAGCTTTGATCGCTGATTGCCCGATTTCGTGAGAAATGGGACAGTCTAACCAGGATAATTAGCAAGTCGTTTAAAAGAGAGACCAATTAAAGCTGTAAAGGTAAGTCATCAAGTTGACTATTCGCCTGTGAAGTGTTTACAAAAATGGACGCATGCAAAGTAAACACTATCGAATGATCCACGACGGAGACCGAACAGTTAGTCGTATTTCGTGTTGTCATATCAGTATGAAATTACCCTGGTCCTCAGGAATTTGGATCATGGGAGACTTTAAGGAGTAATTTCACATCAGATTGTGACGAAATCTCAGTTTTATTCTTGGGTCATGGGTACACGCGAAGTGGGTTGCCAAGGGCAGATAACGGTTGCTACGTGTGTTTTGCAGGGTGATAGTCCGGTCCGTCAAGATTAATGTTTCAAACCCCAAACCAATATGAAATACAGAGGAATACGATATCAATATTTATCAAGATAGTACAAATAATAAAAGTGACAGATAATTTATTTTGTCCGAGATATACCGTATTTCGATTAATATGCAATCATTGTATACACGTGAGCAGTAGCAAGTATTTTTATTTTAGAGACATTTCTTCGAAGCCATTATGGGGAGGAAACTGTCATGCAAAATTTCTGTTCGAGTTGATTCCCTAATCTGAGTTGCACTTCTTTCAAAATATCGCATATTTTTATATAACAGAGTTGTAAAGAATTTCAAGAGGAAAACAAAGAACCACATGGAATTTTCCAATAACCTTGCACAGGCAATCAAAATGGAGAATGTGACAATACTGTAGTTTGTAATATCAGGTGTGATTCAGTCTGAAAAAAAAACATTCTACCTGTCAGGCCTATATAGATGATAAAATACATCAAATATTTAATCATAATTAAGATAATTCATTAATTTTTATATAGGGATAACTAATACAACAGATAAGGATGGAAAATTTGAAGAAATTATCGTTTCGCAAAAGGACAAACGGAAACATTACCGTGAATAACATAGCTTAATGAATGAAGAAGGAGAGAGGAAGATCAAAATTAATATAAAGTTTGCAGAAAATAAAAGAAAGAGATCGACAACAGGAATTTAGACGCAATATAGAATAATCAGATGATAGTAAATGCCCCCAAAAAGAAGAAACATAAAAGCTATGATAGCAGATACATGTATATGCTGAACATGTCTCGCGGTGCCCCTTGAATATTAGCATATCGCTAAGACAGCAGAAGGCCTACATAATGATACGCGAGTTATTAACTCGTGTTTCTCAACATATTAAAATCGATTTAAGGGAGAGAGATGGGCATTGCGAGGCAATTTATGCAGTGGATATAAGAAGCTGGACAACCTTGAATGATTCAATACCAAAATTAATGACGTTCTGGTGAACACAATGAATCGACTTAGAACGGAACATTAATCCTATCTTGAACCAAAAATCACCGCGGGTCTATAGAGACGGTGTGGTCATGGAGCAATGTCACCTAACGAGGCAATTATCCGCCTCTTCATGTGATCTGAATGACAGCATTAAACCTGGGAATTATTGACAGAAATAATGTATATGGAATCAACGAAAAAAATGGAAACCAAATATTCTGTTTTTAGTTCAAGGCTATTTTTCATATTGGCTAGGTTTGTGAAATCGAGAAACCCCTATAAAAATGAGCTGTACTCCTTTTCCTATCCCACTTACATGTACATGCCATTGTTAGTTTCCCATAGACTTAGGGCCGAAATGAGCATTTGGCATCATGTCTGTAATATGTTCATTAAAAAATCAATCTTTGATGATAATCTTTGTTTCTATTTTGAAATGTTATACGAAAACTGACAGAACAAAAGATAGCATACAATGATATGGTTCTACAACACCCAGCCTTTGACTACCACACTTGAGATAATATTGTCCGACTGAGGACTTTATGCTTCGTCTTGGTAGGCATAATTCAAATATAACGATAGCGTATCTGAGTTGATTGCATTATGATGTGGATGTAACGTTTTAAGAAACAGGTTTTCTAGATATATATATATTTATTTGTCAATGGCATAGACAAGCGATAAGTGATTTTAAAAGAAATCAATTATTTCTGACAAATACCTGATTTCGAACAATTTAACATAATTGAATAGGATGTACTTGTGATTAGTATAATAATATCAATAATATAAACTCTCCATTTCTATTTTTCTTTACATTGTAACAGGAACTGTGTATACATCACCAAGCTCAATAAGGACGTCCTTGACACAACACTCCATTTTTCGAGAACATTGGCTTGACGTTCCAGAAATCATTACGCGTGGAAAAGTAACAATCGAATAATCGATAACGGGGGCTTCAGCAGTATACGTCACGGCACCGAAACCTCAAGTGCGTTCCCTGCATCGGACACTTCTACACAACTGATCGATGCTTAACGTTGCATTTCAAGAATTCATTATGCAGAGAGAAGGCATTAACACAAACCTTGATTAATATTCTATTTGTCATGAAGCCGATATCGTTCTCGTTACGACGATTTTGACATTATTTATGAAAATTCAAGATCTGTTTAAATCAAGTTTATGATGATTTTGTAAACTGACTCTTGATTTGCAACGGAGTAGCCTTTAATCACTCATTTTAGATCGACCCACAGTGAATTCGGCATCTTTGAAATAATCTGTTGTGAGAGAAGTGTCTTAAAATTCAAGCTCTCGAGCTCTTACGTTTTATTTCGACTCACTATTTCGCATAATTAAAGGGATTGTGAGCTTCGTAGGGGTCTGTCAGTCATTAACTAAAGCAGGACAAAACAGGGAACTTGATCAACTATGAAGCCTTTTGACTACGAGCAGCATTTACGTTTTATGCATCTCTACAATGCAGCCCTGGCAGCCCAGGAGCAAGAGACTCTGGCACGATCTCTCCGGAGGGAGAGCCGTCACAACTCTTATACTTCACTACCACTCGATCATAGCTATCCCCCGCCAGTCAGACGCGCCAATAGCAGTGGTAAGCTCGAGCGACGTAAAAGCCTCACCCGGACATCGTCAGAATCGGGGTATAATTCTAATCTTGAACACCGACGTCAAAGCCGATCTTTTGTTCGGGGACTGACTAAGAGGAGTTCGACGGTGAGTGATTCAGGGACCTATGAAGGCTATCCTCGAGTCCGGCGCGTGAGCGTAGTCAAGGATTTAGAAAACCGTCCACCGACCCCACCTATTATTAAACGAAAGGGGTCTTCGACCCGTAGTAACGACTCGATGAGTCCCAGTGTCAGGTTTTCTACGGTGGAGGACATAATGTCAGCCTACGGTCACGGCGATTCATGGAGTGGACGATACAAACCAAGAAAGTCGATCGATTGCGAATCCCATATCAGCGCTCACTCAATGCACCATTTCGATGACAGACACGGCAGGCGATCTTCTTCCGCCAGTCGGGGCTATGATACGTTCGACGGTGGTCGTCGTTCTTCACCAAGCCATCGGAGAGAATCGTCATCGAGTCGACGAGCATCTATGTCTAGTCGTAGAGCTTCGGTATCGAGTCGCCGCTCCTCGGTGGCAACCGTTTCTCGGCGACCAAGTACGAGCAGCCGAGCTTCATACTACGATGGTTCTCCGATGTCAAATCCGAATGGAATCGAAGGTGCCGAAATCATGCGAAGATTGTCGAGGAGCAGGCGAAGCTCGAAGAGCAGCAGAAGAGGATCACGGAGTAGCCGACGACGCTCTAGAAGTAGCACAAGAAGGTAAAGAAATCATACTGACCCGTCGATCGATACTTGTCACATAAATCCATGACAGAACATGATAATCATCAAAAAACATGTCATATAAAAAAACACTGTAATTTGGAACAGGTGCTGTTGCCAAATAAGAAGTCCATTTTTTGTGTGAAATACAATCATATGGTGAGAGTTCTTTATATTCAAAATACACGTGATCAATTTCATCTCCATGCGGGGGAAATAACTCAATACATGTGAAAATGAAGATAAACAGAAGTGTAGTTCCCAAAGTTTTAATGTTTATCCTTTTTTCAGACACTGACTACTTGCAATTTTTTTCCTAAGACATGTAAGAGGGCAAAGGGGAAACGTCACCGCCTCCTGTAATGTGAAAAACCAGGACCTAAAGAGAGAGAGAGAGGGGAAAAAATAGTTTGTTGTTATGAGGCTCACAAAATATATCATATCAGAGAATCTAATTCAACAACACAAAAATATAAAACCGAGATCATTAATATTCCAAGGCATTTCCTCTTATATCTGCTGCCATCGCATTCTATAAATCATGGCGCTAAAATGTGACTAAAAGAGTCGTACATGTGTAGTTTATTTAACTCTTGTTGAAAAGCTGACAATGATTTGGAGGAACTCAGAGCTGTGAGTTGATTTTTATTCCTTATTATAAGATACTTCGAAAAGTAGAATATAATATCCACATATCTTCTTTTCGTTAATATATTTTTGTTCCTTTCTAGTATCTTTCAAGAAGCCTATTAATTTCGTAGCTATTCTCACTCTTGTTTATTGATGATAGGTCATCCGTTGGTTATTCGAGTTCAAGTGCAAGTGATTCCATTTCCGATTCTGACTCCGACTCCTACTCCGATTCCAGTTCATCGGGATCAAGCACGTCGGATTCAGATAGTGACAGCAGTTCTGGTTCCAATTCGGGATCCGATACCGAGGGTGATTCGGATACTGAGGACAGCAGGGAGAGAAAATCATCGAAATCTACGAATGTACCGTCGAAGCACGGTGGGAACGGCGGAAATGCTGGTTTTGATAGCGTCGACGGTGGAAGAACGTCGCGCGTGAATGGCGGCATAGCGTTCGCGACGGACGGTGACAGTGATTTGAGGGTGAGGGAGAGTGACGCTTCCTCCTCCGTCTGTGTTATTCTTTAGAAGAAATGCAAATCTCATTTAGCCATCACGTGAATTTGGGATTTGTTCTGAACTTGACTTCTTACATTTATGAGAACAAGTCAGAGGAGTGAAATTGACGCTATGTGGCACGTTGCTGTGAAGACAGGGGAAATGCGAACTGATACTTGGTGATTAGTCGATTGACAATCAAACTCTATTTATTTTTTCTACTAACATGAAACAAGCTGAAGCTATTAAATCGTCGTTGAATTCACGGAGTGGCACAACGCCAAAAATAGCGTGAAATATCATATTTCATTTTTTTTAATTTTTACCATCTATTTACCATCATTTATCACATAACGAAGGTTCAAGTATCAATTTTGATTTATTCTGCAAATTCATGAAGTGACACAACGTTTTTTACGTTATGGTGAATGGAGCGCACATATGAATAAAGAGCACGCACGGTACACGCGCGCATCCAATGTGTCACTTCGTGAAAAAGTAAAATGCAAATGAATGTGTAGTGCGCGGCACAGACCGTTGTGCCGCTTCGCGCATACAAAAACACATACGGTGCGTACCCAGATTACGCATATTTTGTTTTCACGAAGTGGCACCCAGTGACAGAATGTTTGCAGCCTTGCACTGCTAACATTTCACATGAACAACTCTTTTATATTATATGAATGGGTAGACAATATTCTTCTCGTTCTTAACATACGTGATTTATCAAATTTAACTCTCAACAAGTCAAATTTGCTGTTTTCAGTATGCAAAAATTTGAATCGCGTTTTACTCGAAAAGTGATTTCGCGCATCAGCGGTCGCGTGTGCCACTTCGTGAATTCAGCGACGAAATGGATGATAACGATGAATTAAAGACGCTCGAGAAAAAGTAAGGAATTATATTTTTTTGTGACACAAATACAAATAAGTGAGAATGAGGAAACACCTAAGTATTGGAAAGCTCAGGAGTATCCAAATATGTGGTCCAATATCTGAAATTCCAATATGGAACGATCTTTTTAATTTTAAAACTAATTGGAACATTTCCAAGGCATTATCGGGGTTTTTATCTATGTCTTCCATAATTCCACATAATCGACACATGACATTGATGACGTTGATTCTGTATATATATTTTTTTTTGGGGGGGGGGGGTTAAAATGCTGACACCTTTTTTATTTAACGAAATGAGGATTTCGCAAATTATTACTTCCCGAAGTAATTATTGCAACAATACAAAAATACTGTAAAATTAGTATAATAATAAATTCTCCAAAAAAATCGAATCAAGGAATGGACCATAGGGAAAGACATTAGATATGCTAACCCTTTGACTAATGAATTCCCTCATTCCCATAGACTTAACACAGGGACCACTCGGTTCCCGTAGGCAACGGGTTAATTACTTTAGCAACGACCTCTAGCTACGTAATGCTATGGTCACAACTGATCGTGCGTGTTCTTGCCCCTCCTCTTGGGCCTCTTGCACCCTCCTCATTAAACATACTCCCTCTTACCACGCAAGGATTTTTTGCGAAATCCTTCGCAGACCACATGCACGGAGGTGCATGACCGGTTGTGAACAACCTTTAAAGGTTATTGCTAGAGGGAAGTATTGGGGTGTGACACACAAAGCCTTCCATACACAGAGTTTGGCCAACTTGGTTTCAGTTGGGCACAACATGGCGTGTATTTCTTTGTTGCATGCTTGCCTATAACGAAGCAACATGCTCCCTATTGTTACTTATTGGAGCCGAGTTGACCAAACTCTCTGTATAGATGACTACCAGTTTTTACGCTGTTCGGCTAATTTGATAATCTGAGGACCTTTCCTTTTTTGCGATTGTAAAATTATTAGCAAATGTGCCGACAAACATCGTCCGACACGAACCCCCATTCAAAATGGTCTAGCGACGCCACTGAACAGTGTATTATGTATAATGCTAACTCTCCCTCAGTCATAACAATATAAACAAGTTCAATTGAAATAAGTCTAAATCCATTTTATGTAAAGACTAAAGTATTTATTTACATCGAGACAGTTTACTTATGACCAATATCTAATACCGTTATTTGGAATGACAACCGTATATTCATTATCTGTTAAAGATCACATTGCAAGAAAATCACAAATATGGCAATTAATGTATCACTAGAAACTGGGAAGCTTACAGATGGCAATCGTATAAGTTTTATGTCAACTGCGTATCTGATGATTATAAAAACAACATAAATAAAAGCTCTTCTAAGCATCTGGAATATCCGAGGATTCGCCAGAAATATAGCGATGTTTTGATGTCGTCACACAAGGGATCGATCCTGCTTAAGCAGACGACGTCCTATAATGAATGAACGTAATTGCAATGCAATTATTTATCAAATTATAAAGAGTTTGGTATATTTAACATGACCTTATTTCACACCATTCTAAAAGGCAAAGTGAAACTGATTCTGATAACTAAAACCGATTATAAATACACAGGAGAAGGGTCAATGATCAATGAAATAAACCCCATTTTCAAATTGAAAAGCCCTCCGAATAATAGCATTGATGGTATTCGTTCCTTCTTGAAACGCCGAACATGCCCCGGTGCAAGCAGCTGAAAATACAATGGCGTCTTATTTTGTTTACAAGTGACTGATTCCTTTATTTTTTTAACGCTGCAGTTTTCATAAAAATAATACCATACGCGAAGTTAAGAGTGAGGCAACAGACTAACATTAAGACTGACGCTAGTGAAGTAAGAGAAATAAGTGAAGAGGAGATGACAAAACAGGCACTGAAAAATGTGTAAGATGTTATGGGACATCGTCTGCTTAGACAGGACTGGTCCTTCGTGTGTCGTCACACATCTCAGCAGCGTTCAAGGAGCTCTTCAGCTGCTATATCGGGGCTGTATTTTACCGTTTTATAATTGATAATAATCATTAATTCAAATGTTTCCAAGCGTTGAATTTGGATAACCTTGTTTAATTTATGCCATCTATGCAATAATAAGTATTAAGCCAATATTTATTTTGATGGAATTTTCTTGCAATGTGATCTTTAAAGCGAGAAAAATAGAAAGAAAGATAGGAATAAAGAGGGGAAGTGGGAGAATGGGACGATAGACACAGAGAGAAAGCGATAGGAAAGAGAGAAGAAAAGATGAGGCACTTGAACAGTGACTGAAAAGATTATTCAAACTCCTTGAAAAAGAAGTGGTCCGAAGAATTGTCAAGTCATGAACTTAGGTTTCTGTACGAGGAAAAGGGACAGCAGAGAGGAAGGACAAGAGAGTAATACAATGAAGAGGGTGGCTGAAGATCATACGTTCTTTGAGGCCTCCGGTGTTATGAAAAATTATTGCAGCATTACAAAAAGATGCATAAGTTTAAATTGACAGTTATGTTTTCTAGAAGTAATGAAGATTATTCTTTCCCTTCCATTAAAAATTTGAGGAAATTATACAATGAAGAGATATTAGTTGATCAAGGTCAGTTTGTTGAGCATTATAGTGAGCACTTAAGTTAAGCAGAAAAGTTAACGCTCTCGGAAAGTCAAATGGCTTCTACTCATTCTCTGAGATGATGGCTCGATGGGACATTCTTCTCTTTGTGTGTATGTAGGTGTGTGTGTGTTTAGCCGTATGTCCGAGGACATTTTCGGACAGAGAACAAAAAAAAAATCATGAGAACAATGGTCCTCGGAAGCCGGACAATAGTCCTCGAACGTCGAACAATGAATTCGTGCCTTATTCCGTCGACTGTCCGAGGACGGAGGAACAATAGAGGAACAATACTCGTCCTCGGAAGTAAAGCAATACAAGACTCTGTGTGGGTGTGTGTGTTGGGGTGTGTGTGTGTGTGTGTGAGGATGACTCGCCCTTGATTGAATACAGACGATTATGAAATTTAATATATAATATTCACCGAAGTGTATTGATTCTCTTTCTCAAATGAGAAGACCAATCACAAATAGCCATTACGGTTTCAAGTTTAGTTTCAACTGACTGAGCGAGACTTGAAGTATAAAGAAGACATCATCTTTTTAACCTTCATGGAGTTGTTGAACTAGGAAATATTTTTTTAAATAATTTTTTAAAAATATACAAAGTCATTGAACTTCAGGCAATTCATAACTTCGGTCATGTACCATTTTTCTTTTTACTCGGTACAGTCACACCAACAAGACCGACATCAGACCGAACAAAAAATTACATTGCCACCAATGGCCAAGAATCGATCGGTTTGAAGCTGGTGTGGGGTAGGTTTGGTGTGTGAATGTGCTATAAGTTGCACCGGCCTCTTGTTAACTTTAAATCCAGTCACCCGATAAGATCGACACCAGACCAAATATAGATGGAACAAAAATGTCATTATACTGAATAGCGAAGAAACTGTTGGTTTGGCGGTGTGACTGAGCTATTAAATTAACACAATTCAACTGATTAATTTCCGTTGAAGACAAAATGTATGCTTTGGAAGTGAGCTGCTTTCTATTGTCCTCAACCTAAACTCCAAATTTAATTGGCCTCGAAGCATTTAAGAACTACGGAGAATATTATAAACTCTTGACCGGAGAACAAAGTTTTCAAGTTCAGCTTCACCATCTCCCGCTCTCTCTCTCTCCCTCTCTCGGACACACACACACCAACATTCCTCTCCCGGCCCCTGCTCTCTCCCTCTCTCTCTCTCTCTCTAACTTTATCTCCCCCTCCTGCTTTCTCCCCTTCTCTCTCCTCTGTCTCACCCCCTTTTTCTGACACACACACCTCTTCTTCCCTCTCTTCCCCCCTCCCTCTCTCTCCCTCCCTCCCCCTCACTCTCTGTCTCTCTCTCTTCCTCTTTTTCTCACTCTCTCCAACTTCCTTCTCCTTTAGCATACTCTCTCCCTCGCCCTCTCTCTCTCTTTCTCTGTGACACACAAATACACACCCACTCTGTCTTTCCCTTTAGCACACTCTCCCCCCCCCCCCAATCTCTCTCTCTTTATGTGACACACATACTCATCTCCCCGTCCCGCTTTCTCTCCCTCCCTTCCGCCCACTCACTCTCTCTTTCTTTCCAACTTCCTTCTCCTAATAACATACTCTCTCTCCCCCGCTCTCTCTTTCTCTCTCTGACACACAGACACACCCACACACACAAACACACATACTCTCCCCTCCCGCTTTCTCTCACCCCCCCCCCCCCCCCACCTCTCTCGCTCTCTCTCTCTCTCTAACATTCTTCCATTTTAACACACTCTTTCCCCTCTGTTAAGAATCTTATGCATATTAATATCAGAAGATTGATAAGGTAAATGTTTAGGTTGTTTTAAGTAACTTTGTTAATTTATGTTGTTATTATAATCATGACAATATAGACACTTATAACGCGCAAACAAATCCATCCAAAAAGATGCTCAAGGCGCTTACAATCAAACTAAGATTAAATAAAAATAAACTAATGATGCTAACATTACAATGTTCAATAAAGAAATTGTCATAAGGTGAGTTCTTAGTTTTCTCTTAAAGTTATTTATTGTTTCAAAATGACTTTGATCTTGGTGTGAGGTAGTCTAGATTCAATCCGTTTTTTATTTGGTTTATTCCCCTACGCTGCTCTTCTCTACACGCATATATCCCACACAGAGCGCGACTCTCCACTCATCGCGCGAACCCCCAAATTTCACCCGTCGAAAAAAAGGTGGAATTGTAAGGACTGTTCTTGTTTCAGCGTTGAGGGGGTGTCGGATCGCGCAATACGGAGACAGTCCAGGCAACGCCCCGCCCGCGTCTTTTTTTTTTGTAACCAAGCCTAGGCAGAAACCCCTTTTTGAAGACTTTGAAACAGACTACAAGTATCGGACTTGTATTTTCTAAACCCTAACTCTAACCCTAACCCTAACCCTAACCCTAACCCTAATAAGCAAAAGAAAATTTCGTAATATAATCTTCTTCCGAGATTCGAACTCTTGGTTTCTTCACCAAGAGAGGACTGGATTATCCGATTGCGCCACACAGAGCAGCTGCTCGATGCCCTTGCTCGTTTTATTATATAGCTAAAATTCGTTTTCATGAATATTCATGCCGATTAGTCTTGACGGAATAAACCGTATTAGTATGAAAAAATGCGAAATCTGCCTAGGCTTGGTTACCAAAAAATAACACGCGCCCCGCACCTCGACACCTCTCTCTCTCTCTCTCTATGTCGACTCTTTTGATACAAAGACTTGATCCTGTTTAAATGACGTTAATGGTGTGGGGAGTTGAATTTCACATACGGATGATGCAGTGTGCATGTGCAGATATTCTGGATGTGGGTTTAGAGATGCAAATTCATTTTGTCTGTTATTACAGTGGAAGATGTCAAACATCAAACATCACAGGGATGTTGAGGATGATGATAATGATGATGATGATGATGGTGAAGAATTATAATGACATGTTTCCAACAATTAATATTTTCATTCAAAATATTATCAATATCAGTAGTAGTAGTAGTAGTAGACCTATAGTAGTAGTAGTAGTAGTAGAAGTAGTAGTTATCGTAGTAGTAGTAGTAGTAGTAGTAGTAGTAGTAGTAGTAGTGGTAGTAGTAGTAGTAGTAGTAGTAGTAGTAGTAGTAGTAGTAATAGTAGTAGTAGTAGTATTGCTGGTAATGGGAGTAGTAAAAGTGGAAGTAGCAATGTTAGATGAAATAGTAGTAGTAGTTGCAGTAGTAGTAGTTGCTGTTGTTGTAGTCGTAGTGGCGGCAGTTGTTTTAGTAGTAGTAGTAGTAGCAGTACTAGTAGAAGTAGTAGTAGCAGTAGCAGCGGTAGTAGTAGTAGCAGCAGCAGTAGTAGTAGTAGTAGTAGCAGTGGTAGTAGTCTTATAGGAGAACTAACCCCAGGATATAAATGTACTTATGTTCAAAGGTGTAATATAATGTTAATCATTGGCCTGTATCACTTTAGAAATGAAATACCAGAAAAGGGTTTAAATCAAGACATTCTAGCACACGTTATCGTCTGCTAACACTTTACATGGGGAGTGCCATTTTCTTGATGACCATTCCGGTCAGGAAGATATTTTTAATCCTAGAGCTAAATTGCTTCTCCTCATTACAAATAATATCCCCATATATGATGGAAAACACATAACAGGTGTATACATGTATTCTAAAATTTGATATTTATAGATTTCATTTTAAATTCTTTGGTTTTGCTAAATAGAAATCGATTTCTTGGGCTTGCCTGGCAGAGCAAAACATATTTTATACAACGCGCATTCTGACTATTGAAGTCCATTATTTCAAAGCAGGTGAATGTATAGTTTGTCACTATTGACGCTCGGGAAAGTTATCATCCATAAATTTGAATAAATTTGCTCCGTCACGTATATCATAATATCAAGAAAATAGATTTCTATTGTCAGTAAAAAAGTAATTTTCAAAGAAATATAAAACAAATTTTCGTTTCTAGAATATATGTATATATCTGTTAAATATTTTAAATCTCAAATGGGATTATGTATCAGGAAGAAAAACAATTTTGCATTCGGATTAAAATATCTTTATGTACACATCAAGAAAATAGCAGCCCCCAGGTATAGCTAGCAGACGATTTTTTTTTCTGAGTAAATCTTGATTTATACCCATCTCGTATGTTTAATGCAAAACTACGTAGGACAACAAGAAAGAATAGATTACATCTTTGAATATAAGCTCATTTATATTTTGAGGTTAATTCCCCTTTAAAGTAGATATTCAAAGAAAATCACAAATATGGCAATTAATGTATCACTAGAAACTGGGAAGCTTACAGATGGCAATCGTATAAGTTTTATGTCAACTGCGTATCTGGTGATTATAAAAACAACACAAATAAAAGCTCTTCTCAGCATCTGGAATATCCGAGGATTCGCCAGAAATATAGCGATGTTTTGATGTCGTCACACTCGGGATCGATCCTGCTTAAGCAGACGACGTCCTATAATGAATGAACGTAATTGCAATGCAATTATTTATCAAATTATAAAGTGTTTGGTGTATTTAAACATGACCTTATTTCACACCATTATAAAGGGAAAGTGAAACTGATTCTGATAGCTAAAACCGTTTGATTGTAAATACATAGGAGAAGGGTCAATGATCAATGAAATAAACCCCACTTTCAAATTGAAAAGCCCTCCGAATAATAGCAGGATGGTATTCGTTCCCTCTTGAAACGCCGAACATGCCCGGTGTAAGCAGCTGAAAATACAATGGCGTCTTATTTTGTTTACAAGTGACTGATTCCTTTATTTTTTTAACGCTGCATTTTTCATCAAAATAATACCATACACGAAGTTAAGAGTGAGGCAACAGACTAACATTAAGACTGACGCTAGTGAAGGAAGAGAAATAAGTGAAGAGGAGATGACAAAATAGGCTCTGAAAAATGTGTAAGATGTTATGGGACATCGTCTGCTTAGACAGGACTGGTCCAGGGTGTGTCGTCACATATCTCAGCAGCGTTCGAGGAGCTCTTCAGCTGCTATATCGGGGGCTGTATTTTACCGTTTTATAATTGATAATAATCATTACTTCAAATGTTTCCAAGCGTTGAATTTGGATAACCTTGTTTAATTTATGCCATCTATGCAATAATAAGTATTAAGCCAATATTTAAAATCATTAACGTTCTACTTTAATACTAGAAGTACTAGTAGTAAGTGTAGTAGTAGTAGAAGTAGTCGTAATACTAGTAGTATATAGTAGTATTAGTAGCAGTAGCAGTAGTAGCAGTAGTAGTAGCAGCAGTAGTAGTTTAGTCTTAATACTATTATACTGTAGTAATAGTAGTAATAGAAGTAGTTGTGGTAGTAATAGTAGTAGTAGCAGCAGTATATCATTATGATTATCATCATTATACCATTATAATGATTATCATTATCACCATCATCGTCACATTCATAACTGCCTGCCGAGCGAATGATTGTACTCCACCAGAGTTAATTCATTTCGTTGATAATTATAATATACTCGCGTAGACAGGGGGGGGGGCACCGGGGGGCCATGCCCCCCCCCCCCCCCCCCCCCATTGTTTGCCCCGGGTGCCGTAATCCCCAGATACGCCACTGGCTTCGCTCCGTCGCATGTGAAATGTTGCGTCCAAATAATTGAAAAGCGGTCCGGGCTACAAGCCGTTATCTTTCTCTCTGATTCGCTGTGAAACGTAAGAGCTTTCCCGCTACGCGCGGGCGGGGGAAAACTCCCCCTCCCTGCACCGACCCCTTTTACATACAGTGCAGTATTACGTCCAAATAACTGAAAAGCAGGTATGGCCTCGAACTATAACTTTCCGCATACAAAAATGTTTGCTACGAGATTTTATCTTTCTCTCAAATTTGCTAAAAACGTCAGAGCTTTCGCGCTTCGTGCGGGAAGGGGGAAACTCCCTCATACCTGCACCCACCCCTCTTACATACAGTGCAGCATTACGTCCAAATAACTGAAAAGCAGCCAGGGCGTCGAACTAAATTTCCGCCTTAAAAAAAAGTGCTACGAGCCGTAATCTTTCGCTCAGATTTGCTGTGAAACGTAAGAGCTTTCGCGCTACGCGCGGGAGGGGGGAAACTCCCCCTCCCTGCACCTACCCCCTGGGGAGCACGCTTTACATGCTCATTACCAATTTCACACTCTTCGCGTGCCCCCACAACCGTCCCCCCCCCCCCCCAAATGAAATTCTGCCTATGCAGTTGGATCCTTCACGTCTGGCCCCCTTAATGAAAAATCCTGGCTACGCATGTGAATATACTGTGCAATAAACTTTGATGGTAAACCAAGCGTTAAGATCGCGTCGTAAAATGTGCTTACGGCCCTAATTGCGCTCTGCCTCTGTACGTCCTTGCGTGTAAACAATGGGAATTAATTGATCAATTTTTGTCAGAGATAAACAGGGCTCTTTGCATTACGTTCATAGTCTGCATTATAGGAGCATTACATTCCTTTAATATAGTTACCTGTAACTATATGAATTCGTAGAGCAATATTAGTAAGAGAGAACAAGGCTTAATTACCTTTATAGTCTGCATTATAGGAGGATGGTACTCTCATGTAAAGGATGATAGGAAGGAAATCACCTGGAGGACACAGGAGGTCAAAGGTCAATATATTCTGCAGTTACTTTTACACATGAAAATGGACGTAAACCAAGCCAGTGCCAACATAAGCCAACATAAGATATTACTTGCTTGAATCGAAGTGAAGCAAAACTGCGACAGGGCAAAGAATTATGACGAACGTTGAATAAAGTGGTCATCTATTTTCGAGGTTACGTCAGAGGTAAATATGTGTCACCCACTATGTCAAGGGAAGGGGAAAAGAGAGAATTAGTGGTGAGAGAGCAGCCCCCCCCCCCCCCTCCCGCCTCTTTATTCGCATCTTATGATATTTTCATGTTCATTTTTTTAGTGTGAATTCCCGGCATAATTTGGCAAGCAATATTCGACAAAGCCTTTAATGGTGATCTATAGACATTTTAGACATTGTGCAAAACTGGTTTAGAATAATTATAATAGAAATACCTTCCTTCATGACTAATCCACCAATTTCATAGCTAGTTTTTCCTTTAATGAGTAGAAATGGGCGAAACAGCTGTTGTTTGCTACCCGGATTCTACTCACCATTATGTAAAGATATCCTTGCCGTACATAATTCTACCCAAAGAAGAAATGAGGAAGGGCTTTCTTTTTTAGATTTCAAGTTTTTTTTTAAGTTGGCGCAGATGCCATAATCACATCTAAACAAGATGTGATTGAATTGGATACCTATAACCATTTAAACATTTTCCATGGGATAACATTGCATATCAGTATTAGCTATAAAGATGATTACACTTTGGAATCAATGTGTCATGGAAATAACCGCTGACGTAAGTCAAGATGGCGCTTCCTATATATAAATTACTCCTAGTCTTTCTCCTCAGATTTTCATAAATTACATATGTTTTTTTCAGTGTATTTTTTTTTTTGTTATTTCGGTGGGGTTTTTTTTTGTTAGATATTGGAATCGTTAATCAACGTGTTATGCAAATGTATAAGTCGATGTTCAACGATTTATTTAGGTCTGAACGATAGATAACATAACTTCTGATTCCATTTACTAATTTATGGAACAACTTTTGTTAGGGTTTATTCTTACTCATAATCTAGAAAGTTATTGCAAACGTTTAGAATATTGTTGAAAGATATATATGTATTTTTGTACTATTTCTAATAAATCCAAAGACGGGGAAATTATATTTTATGAATTTGAATAATCTTAAACAGTAGTCATGTCAGTACTGCGAGGTCACATCGAAAACAATGAAGGGGACAATGAAAACGGTGAGCATTAAGTTAGGATTTATATCAGTTTTATCTCCATTTATCTCGTTTATTGCTACAGTTATATACAAATAATATAGAAAAGCCCATTTATAAGCCAAATTTAAGAGTCCAATAAGGGGTTTTACGCCATTAAAACCGTGCTAGACGTTACGGGTGGATATCGTGTACACACACACATATGCACTGTAAAAACTGAAGTGCTATTTTTTCGGTGCTCGTATAGTGACTGCACCTGAAGTGCTGTTTTAGCACTTGCACGTGCTAATTTACAAGCAAAAAAAAATTTAAAAAATGTGACCGTGGCGAGCCTCGAACCAGGTTCCGCTGATTGAGAGGCGCTGATGTTACCGACAGACTAACAAACGCTTCTTGCAATCGAGCTTCGTCATGGGAGTCAAGTAGATAACATGAACTATGTGGTGTCGTAAATGCACTACGTTACAATAAGATCTGCTCTAAATCGTACGATGTGAGTTAGTCTAGCGGTAATGTCAGCAATTCTCGATCAGCGGACCCTGGTTCGAGGCTCGCCAGAATCACGATTTTTTTTTTTTTTTTTTGCTTGTAAATTAGCACGTGCAAGTGCTAAAACAGCACTTCAGGTGCAGTCACTATACGAGCACTCAGAAAGTGCTAAATTCAGCCCTCCAGGTGCTGAAAACAGCACTTAATTTTTTAGAGTGTAGGGAGAAAGTTGCAATCAATTGCATAACGCGAGGGGCTGCTATGTCGCTAGAAACATATGTGAACATAAACGAAGCCAAGCTGAAAGATATCGAGAAAGAGACCATACCAAAGTTAAAAGAGGATATTGAAAAGAAAAATAAAGATTTGGAGGAGAAGATTATGTTGCTGGAATTACATGACAGAAAACAAAATTTATTGATCTATGGTGTTAATGAAACCGAGGGGAAAACATTTACAACGCCGTCCGAGGAGTCTTCGCTCACTTTCTATCGCCCATGACAGCAGCAAAGGTTAGCATCGTCAATACCCATCGCCAACCAGCACCACCCCACGTCACCGACAAATCGGCCCCCCGCCCAATAATTGTGAAATTTGCTAACATGCTAGATCGGGACAGCCTCCTAGCAGCTTTCGAGCAGCCACGCCGCAAGCCCAGCCATGGGGGTGCACATCCCAACCACATGCCAAATGTTCACGGCAGCGATACTTCATCGAATTCAAGAATTTCCGCCAGCCAGGGCAGATCTGATGGCGCGCAAAATTCTCCAACCGACAATCAGCAGCAGCAACAAGCGACGGTTGCCGATGGCACTTGTTACGATCGAGTTACGATCCGTAGTGACCTCCCACCTTCCATGAAACGTGAGCGAGGCCGATTGGCTTCGCTAGCCTTCAAGCTACGAAAGGAGAAGAACTTGGCCACCCGAGTAAGAATAGCTGGAACCAAGGTGTTCCAGACACGTCCTGCAGGATCCGGCGTCGGCGGCACCTCGGCGGCGTGGACCACCTACACTGGATCAGACTGAATGTACTTCTACGGTTACTCAAAGTTTATGGGCGCCGTTCCTGTTTGTCTGCATAATCCTTGGTGAATACATTAGTTTTCTATCTCATTATAACCGACTCAAGTTATAAAAATAAATAAATAAAAAACCAGACATTCAAATGTTATGTATTCTACATTCCTCTTAAGCTTTAATTAGCTTCATGAAATTGTATAACAATGTTTTTTTTTTTTTTTCTCATTAAAAAAAAAATGTCATATATTAATGATTCAATATTATCATAACATAAATTTGACCAGCTCCAGCGAGACGTGGCACTTGTCGGTAAAATTGTAATATGAGATTTGCATACCATTCTAAAGAATACCTTATGAACTTTCATTCGATGTATCATTTGTGAAAATTGGTAGGTTATTGACAAGGTTATGAATATTTCAATTTTGATGATGCAATACTTGTACTTTTGTACATGAATCTTCCATCAATAAGCAAATTATCTCAATTTCTTAATTGCCAACAAGTGCCCGTATTGCTGGAGTGGGTTACAAATTTTGTTTTATTTTCCTCTCCTTTGCCCTCTCATTGGTTAATGAGTCACACTATCGATATTATGAATGGTGATTCTCACTTTCTGTCATTTCTAATTTCTTCGTTGCTCTATCTTGCAAATTTGTCCACAAAAAAAAAGAAACACTAAATATATATATTTTTTTTTTCAAAAGTCATGGCAAACATGAAACGAGCATAACAAAATTTATTCGTTATTCAACAGTTGTGACCATTACTACAGACTAGTGATAAATATTATAACATGCATTGTACTGAAATCCATCTTTTCGAAAATTGTTTCTTTGCAACTTTTTAATCTCCTTTAAGTTAAAACAAGCAATAAAATGTAAAAAAATAAGTATACATTAATAGAGTAAAACAAACTTTCTTTTCTTGATGTCTTTGCTCCCGTTGTTGTTGGTTCTCTCCTTTTTTTTTTTTGTGCAGTTTGTATCGTGTTGGACTGACCTGGTTCAATGAACTATGAAACCGTTGGTGCGCATCGCTTATTCCGCTGTTGATGTCTACTCAACCTTGCAGCTCAGATCGCTCGTCGGTTTTCGGATTCTTGAATCAGGTTGGTCCTTGCACGGTGTCCAAAAAAAAAAATATTCTGCTGAGTGATGTGAGCCTTAATTCCTGACGTGAAGAGATTTAAAATCACTACGTTTGTTTTGTCGTCATTAATACATTTGGTTCACCATTTGAATCTGATTTTTTTTTAATTCAGCTGAATGTACTTTTACGGTTACTCAAAGTTTATGGGCGCCGTTCCTGTTTGTCTGCATAATCCTTGGTGAATACATTGGTTTTCTATCTCATTATAACCGACTCAAGTTATAAAAATAAATAAATAAAAAATCAGACATTCAAATATTATGTATTCTACATTCCTTTTAAGCTTTAAAGGCAAAGTCCACCCTAACAAAAAATTGATTTGAATAAATAGAGAAAAATCCAATAAGCATAACACTGAAAATTTCATCAAAATAGGATGTAAAATAAGAAAGTTATGGTATTTTAAAGTTTCGCTTAATTTCGCAAAACAGTTATATGCACATCCTGCTCAGTATGCAAATGAGGGAACCAGTGACGTCACCCACTCACTATTTCTTTTGTATTTTATTACATGAAATACGAAATATTTTTTCCTTGTTATAATGTGAAACAAGGTTTGATCCCTCGCTGAACATGTGTAATTGCTATTGTTGCAACCTATACACAATTCAATGAGAGCTTCCTAATTGTGAAATCTGCAGAAATTAAAATATTCTATATTTCACATAATAAAATACAAAAGAAATAGTGAGTGGGTGACGTCACTGGTTCCCTCATTTGCATACTGAGCAGGATGTGCATATACCTGTTTTGCGAAATTAAGCGAAACTTTAAAATACCATAACTTTCTTATTTTACATCCTATTTTGATGAAATTTTCAGTGTTATGCTTGTTGGATTTTTCTCTATTTATTCAAATCAACTTTTTGTTAGGGTGGACTTGACCTTTAATTAGCTTCATGAAATTGTATAACAATGTATTTTTTTTTCTTTTCTAATTAAAAAAAAATCATATATTAATGATTCAATATTACCATAACATAAATGTGACCAGCTCCAGCGAAACGTGGCACTTGTCGGTAAAATTCAAATATGAGATTTGCATATCATTCTAAAGAATACCTCATGAGCTTTCATTCGATGTATCATTTGTGAAAATTGGTAGGTTTTTGACAAGGTTATGAATATTTAAATTTTGATGATGCAATACTTTTGTACTTTTGTACATGAATCTTCCATCAATAAGCAAATTATCTCAATTTCTTAATTGCCGACAAGTGCCTGTATTGCTGGAGTGGGTTACAAATTTTGTTTTATTTTCCTCTCCTTTGCCCTCTCATTGGTTAATGAGTCACACTATTGATATTATGAATGGTGATTTTCACTTTCTGTCATTTCTAATTTCTTCGTTGCTCTATCTTGTTAATTTGTCAAAAAATAAAAAAAAGAAACACTCAAATAATATAAGATTTTTTTTCAAAAAAAGCATGGTAAACATGAAACGAGCATAACAAAAATGATTCGTTATTCAACAGTTGTGACCATCACTACAGACTAGTGATAAATATTATAACATGCATTGTACTCAAATCCATCTTCTCGAAAATATATGTATGTATATGAATATATATATTTTTTCTTATACGGGGGGTGCATCTGCTATTTTTTATTTAGTAAGTGAAGAAGCTTGACTGGGGAGGAATTTTTAATTTGTAAACAAATCTTTCGGCATATTTTTTATTTGTTTTATATTTTATTCTCTTGGAAGTTATTAGCTGTGCTAAAAAAAAATGTTTTCTTCTTCTTTGGTTTCACGTTATTACAATGTCATATTTTTTTCCTCAAATTCACTACATACTCAAATTTCCAGTGGGCAGTCGCAACCACCATGCCGTATTTAGTGTGTAGTCGTAGTCTCGTCATATTTCAACGCTTATTTACGCCAACAGAGACACTTTTTATGTTGTTTTCAGGCTTGTTTTATGTTGTTATCATGTTTGTCTCATGTTCCTTTTGTGTTTGTTGTTTTACTTCTGTTTCTATTAGCTGCATGTTCCTGCTTCAATACTTACGCTTACTTAACCTTACACGGCAAAGTGTGCTCTTGAATGGAGATAGCGCCAGTACCTTAGTTTATAATGTCGTTTTGTTATTACTTATTCTTTTTTGGGAATTTCCTTTGTCAACATGATGAACTTCAATACGTCTTTTGATTCCCTCATTAATGACGACCTATTTAATTTGTTAAGACCAGATAATTCTGATAATAGCACTCATACTACATATAAATATGATTGTACTGCAGATAATATCAATACATCCTCTGATGAACTTGTCCTTAATCTTGATGATAGTGACCCAGCCCAAGGTGCTCTTTCAACATATATTACAAATAATCAGTTTCATAATATTACCAAAGATTTTAATGTAAATACATTTTCCTTACTACATCTTAATATTAGAAGTCTGAAAAAGCATTTTGCTGAATTACAATTACTTTTAAATAATTCCCCTATAATCGGTCTAACTGAAACCTGGTTGTCCCATGATGTTAACCAACCCTTTTCTCTCGATAATTACAATCTCATTTTCAATAATAGGCAAGGGAGAGTTGGGGGTGGCGTCTCAATATACTTGCTTAAAAAGTTCAATTACATAACTCATAATAATATTTCTGTAAGTAATAACGTTGTAGAATCACTATTTATTGAGATCATAATTCCTGGGAGAAAGAATATTATAGTTGGCGTGGTTTATCGTCCCCCAAATTCTAATGTTAACGATTTCCTAGTGTATTTATCTGACTTGTTTCATGATCCCATTTTCATTAACAAAGATGTTTTATCATGGGAGATCATAATATAAATTTATTGAATAATGATACTCGCGTTTCTCATGACTTTCTTGAAACATTTTTAGCCGCCTCGTTCTTGCCCCTTATCTCTAAACCTACCCGTGTCTCAAATAATTCAGCCACCCTTATTGATAACATATTTTCTAACGTCATCCCTCATCCTAACTCGCATATTATTCTTTCTGACATTACAGACCACTATCCCATTATGACTTATTATAATATTTCACAATCTGCCTTTAACCCCCGTCCCCATCACCTCCGGCGTAAAGTCACTCATGAAAGTGTTGCTCGTCTAGGAGCTAGTCTTGAAAACACAAATTGGTCGTCTGTTTATAATGATAATGACGTTGATTCAAGTTATGAGAATTTTTGCCATATCTTAAATGAAAAGCTAGACAATTGTATTCCTTTACAAAGAGATAACCGTAATAACTACAAGAAATCTCCTAGACTCCCATGGATCAGCAAATCCCTTCTACGTTCAATTAACAAAAAGGATACTCTATATTATAAAATAATATAAATCCACTGGTACAGATATATCACGCAAGAAATACACTACATATAAAAATGCTTTACTGTCAGTTATTCGTTTTGAAAAGAAGAAATACTTTGTAAATCGATTAGCATTACATAAACATGACATGCAAGGAACTTGGAAAATTTTAAAATAAGCAATGAATGTATCGAATAATAATGGTAATATTACTCAAATAAAATGTAATAATGAATTTATTGAAGACCCTCTCACCATAGCTAATATTTTTAATAATCATTTTACCTCGATTGGAGACAACCTTGCGCATAATAGTCCTCCATCTAATAAAACTTGTGCAGATTTTTTAGGTCCTCGTATTCCAAATTCCATATTTCTTAATCCAACACACAAATCTGAGATTATATCTTTCGTTTCTCACCTGGACAATAAGAAAAGCTCTGGATATGATGGGTTTAACAATTTCATTTTAAAACGTATCATTCCTTTGATAGTTGACACGTTGGTTTGTATATTTAATTTGACATTATCAAATGGTCAATTTCCCACGCCTATGAAAATTGCAAAAGTTATTCCCCTTTATAAAAAAGGAGATGCACTAGATGTTAATAATTATCGCCCCACATCTCTTCCTTCTGTTTTTTCAAAAAATTTGGAAAAAATAATTTACACTCGAATGGTTTCATTTAAAAAAAAAACACAACATCCCTGATAACAGAAAGTGTTAAAAATTACGTGATATTTTGACGTCTTGCTTTGGTGCAAGTTGTCGTCTTATTGACGTCATTACAGGACGTAAAAAAGACGAAAACCCCGACGTAAATATCACGTAATTTTTAACACTTTCTGCTATCAGGGAAGAGGAATGAAGACGTAGAGATGACGTCAAAATAAGACGTCCTCTTGACGTCTTGCTTTGGTGCAAGTTGTCGTCTTATTGACGTAATTACAGGACGTAAAAAAGACGAAAACCACGACGCAAATATCACGTCATTTTTAACACTTTCTGCTATCAGGGATACTCTGACACGCAATTTGGTTTTAGGGAAAACACAGTACTGTACATTACTTATTATCTTTTCTTCAAAAAGCAGCCCATTCCATTGATCATTCTTCACATATGATAGGTATTTTCCTGGACTATTCCAAGGCCTTCGACACGATAAATCACGACATTTTACTTTACAAACTTTTATGGTGTTCGTGGGATGGCCTTGGAGTGGTTCAGGAGCTATCTTTCTAACCGCAAGCAATTCGTTTATTTGAATGACCAGTCATCTGAATTATGTAGCATAACATGTGGAGTGCCACAAGGAAGTCTACTTGGTCCATTATTATTTATCATATACATTAATGATTTCTCCAGATCATCTGATATTTTATCATTCGTTCTTTTCGCTGATGATACAAATCTATTTTTTTCTCACAAAGATCCCCTTTCACTTGCTAAAATAGTAAATAATGAATTGAATAATGGTTTTACAGTGGATACGAGCTAATAAATTATCGCTTAATTTTCAAAAAACAAAATATATGCTGTTCAGCAATTCTATAAATGTTTTACCCCTTAATATATATTTTGGAGAAACTTTACTGGAATCTGTATCTTCTATTAAGTTTCTAGGAGTAACTGTTGATAACAAATTATCATGGAAAGATCACATAGACAAGACATGCAAAACAATATCCCGCAACATTGGTGTCATAAATAGAGTCAAATCACATCTCCCGTTAGAATCTTTATTAATACTATACTATTCTATGATCCTACCTTATTTAAATTACAGCTTGCTTGCCTGCATGGGGCAGTGCACATTCGACCTTTCTGGAAAGAATACTATTATTACAAAAAAGGGTCATTCGCATTATTTGTAATTCTAATTTCCGTTCTCATTCTGATCCTTTGTTCCTTAAAAGTAAGATATTAAATATAAATGATTTATACCTTTTTCAATTAGGACAATTTATGTATAACTATAACAAATATTGTTTACCATCCATTTTCAATGATATGTTTTTTAAAAATCAGTCCGTCCACACTTACCCAACGAGGCACAGTGTTGAATTCCATCTACCCCTTTTAAGAACACACTTTGCCCAAAGCACACTCTTCTATAAAGGCCCACAATTTTGAACAACTTAAATAATGATATCAAAAGTTCACCATCTATTTTTTCATTTAAAAGAAAATTAAAATCATTCCTATTGCAATCGTACACTGCCTCATGATTAATTTCCAAGATTCCAACCTACTTGTTTCATTTTGTCTTAGGTCGTCAAGTTTTTCACAATCTACTGTAGTTGGGTGCTTCTATCCACCTCTCTCCGCTTCCTTTATTAATTTTGCTTCATTTTAAACTTGTATATGCAGCCTTCTCTCTCTCTCTCTCTCTCTCCCCCCCCCCCCCTCTATCTCTCTTATTACATCTCCGTTTTTTCTCAGCTGTTATATTTTGTTGTGTTTTGTTTAGTTTTGTCTTGTTTTGTCTTTTTTTGTCATGTACCGTCCTATCATGTATATCGTCCGAATTCCACCAGGTTCATATCCCATAGAAATTATGCGTTGTGTCTCTGTTGGCCTCTTAACATATTTTATAACCTAACAACGAATGAAATTCAGTGATCAGTTTTGCTTTTTTGTCTTATTTTTTACTATGTTAATATTCTTTGAGGGATCCACGATTTACAAGCAATGCTTTTTAGTGGATTCCTCCATTTCCGCAGAAAGTAGAAAAAATGCAATGTTTTTTTTTTCCTCTTAATTATAATACTGTTATTTTCCATTTATTTAATTGTCATAATTATTGTATATCGTGTTATTTTGTTAAAATGCACTTTGATATGTACCTTTCTGTTGGAAATGAAAATAAAATTGAACTGAATTGAAATTGAATTGAATCAAATCCTATGTGATTAAACCTTGTAACCTTTCAGTACATTGTCACAATGCTTCTGGAAGTCTCTACTGAGATTGCAGGCCAATACCTGGTATCCAATTGCTTAATTTCCTTGAGCATGTTGTCCAGAGATGCTTTCACTTGGTTTTCAATGCATTCCTTGGATTTAAAAGAGATCTAATGTATACAAGGGGTGTAGTTATTGATTTTTTGGTTACGGGACTATGATATTAATATTTTCATTCAATTTTTCATTTACGTTAATGAAAATTTTGCGCTTATAAGGAAGTAAAACACTCTTCCTGGAGAGACATTCCCTAGAGCCTTCCCTGTTGCACTGTCTTAGATTGGGTTCGCCATCATTATTTGGTTCCATTCTCAATTAGAGTGCCCAGGAAGGCCATGTTAGTGATGTTTAAGTCACTTCATGACCCTGATGCCAGGTCACCATTGATTACACTACGTATCCTGTTAGCACCTTACACATCCCAAATTGGCTTTTTATTGTGCCAATTTTCATATTTTTTTATACTATCCTTGGTATGGTGGGTACAAGCGTTGATATCACTGGGCACTAAATTTATACCATATTCCCTCAATGGTACCAGCTGCAAAGCAAAAAATGCTACCACTTAGACGGCACACAGGAAAATAAAGACAGTATTTAAACTTCACCAGAGTACCCAATTGTGAAGGACCTTATAGCAGGTGTCCATATCCAAGTGTGTCAGTTTGTGTAACTGAAGAAACTGCTTTTATAAAATGGCACCAACTAACATTTAGACCTCTAGCATGGCCTTCCTGAACTTTCTTAAAAATGGAGCAAAAGTAAGAGGGAAATCTCACTCTCAGACAGTTCAACAGAGAAGGGCTCCAGGGAAGGTCGCTCCAGGAAGAGTGTTTTACTTTGTCTTCAGGTTTCCAGGGTCTCGCTTCAGCGAACACCATTGTCTTCAAAATTAAATGCAAAATTCTAGTTGGTTCACTTTCTTTTAAAATACAATGGGTATGGTTTGGGTTAAATGTCTTTGTTGACTAGCTTGGTTGCTCTTCATGTCCATTCCTTAATAAGTCAATCTTATAATGATTGATTGTATGCCTTAACAAAGAGGCTTATGAACTTCACAATACATAAAACGAGTTGTTAGTGATAAACTTTGACCAAGCAGAAGTTAGATCTTCGGAGTGCACAGAGAACATGTTCTTTTGTCCTAAGTGCTGTAGGCATACTCTGACATTTTCTATCAGCAAAGTCAAATCTTCAAACACATGCATGAGTTTTTTTATTTTCCTTCTTTATGGTCTTTGTCTTTGATTTGCATTGCTTTGTGATCTTACAATCCTTCTGGCTCGCACTGATTCTTTAGCATGCAACCTTCTTAATATTCACCAAGACTTTCTTCTTTGCTAAATTTTTCCTATCTGAAAAGGATTTTACAAAGCAAAAATCCTTTAGTATGGGTGAACAGCAGCTCACTAACACAAATTTGAAGAAGATAATCATCCGCAATGAGAATTGGAGCTCTCAGGTCATTTCAAAAGGCATCTCTTTAACATAATGCCTATTGTGTTTTATAAGAAAGTGAACCAACTAGATTTTTGCACAAAAATTTGAGGACAATGGTGTTCAGTGATGCATGACCCTGGAAACCTAAACGAGATGCAACTGGAAAGAATATTAATTTCTCTTTCACATGATATGAACTTCATTGTCGGTAGACATGTAGTTCATTTACAGGAATTTTTCAAAGTTGATTTCCTTCTTTTTTTTTTTTTGACGCCCAGTATAGTGTGAGTCAAACACAGATTCAACTCTGAATACCATTGCAAACAGTTTATATAGGTTTAATCAAAGATACTCACATTGTAGCCTATCATGTTTACTTTAATTGTACACATTGATCAATGAAATCCAGTCATGAGCAGCTGAACAGTAACATTTTTCCTGATTCATGTCAAATTTGCCTCTGCCCAAGTTTTGAATGAAATGGACGGTCAACCCAAGCTTGGTTGAATGGTTCTCCATTCTAGTTGAATGCACTCACAAATAATGAAGTAACTCCTTAACACCATTCAGCCCAAACTTGGGGAAAAAACAATTTGTACATGCTTGTTAAAAGTGGCCAGTGCCCAGTCATCCACGATCGCATTTTGGTGAGCAGCCTATCAAAGTAAATGATATATATCAATATATATATATATATATATATATATATATATATATATATATAGATATATAGATATATAGATACACACACACACACACACACACAGTGTTAAGGATAATATAGATTTTTGAACAATAATTACATACATTGACATTATGCCAATAATTAGACTCGGTGATTTCATTATATACAGTGTATCCAATAATTTTTTTGGACACACCGAGGGATTGATCTGAACTAAAAATTTCAGATTATTGACAGGGTCTCAAAAGTACTTTTGCCGGTTTGGATACTATATCAAGATAATCGACATAATTACAATGTATTGATAATTACATGTGCATTTCTCTTTTTCCGTTTTTATTTAAAAACTTAAACTGGCAAAATCAGCCGAATGAATCATGTGCTGTTTTGTCCACTAATTGATAGAAATTAACATTTCATACATTAGAGAACCCCCCCCCCCCCTCGCAATTTACAGCAGCTTGTTTTGGTAACAGCTTTGTATTCACATTATACTTACATTAGTAATCGACTTTAAATATCGATCTAGTATTCTTGCAGCAACAATCCAAAGATATCTCATTGCCAGTTATTTTAACTCGTCCCACATAGGCCATTTAGGTTTCACGTACAGACACTAAGCTCACTTAGGCTTTCGCTTCATTTTGTATCACATTATTTTTGTAACCACTGTTCCTGTATATCATGTGGCTTGAATATAACAACATTTTGGTGGCTGTTACATTTACATTGTGTGAGATATTCCCTCATTAAAAACATATTAGGACGCATAAAGTTTTGGCAATCTATGTGGTATCCATAATGGTCAAGAATATCATGAACCTTTTATAAAGCATAACTTTATCACCATGAAAACTACTCTATACTATTTAATTTACACACTTCTAAGCAAGCAGCAGACACTTGTTCACTTGGTCACCACGCAAGTCGACACGAAACTTTATAGGAACTAGTTTCCTCACTGAAAGCTGGGATTCTTTTCACTCTAACAGTAAAGTGACTCAAGACACATGTAAGCTATGCAAAAAATAAGTGTTATTGAAAGTCGAAGTAGGTTAGAAAATTCTAATGGTTTGGCATGTTCTGTCTCTGGACAAGTACCCAAAAAGTTTGTGTTGGACGAGTGGAATAGGGAGGTCTAAGCGACATCCCTGAACATTTGTGACAGAATACTGAATGGATATTTCAAGTAATAATTCTCCTGAAATTTATTAAGGGCATATATTCGGAAGTCTTTTAACCAAACTATGGCAGCTTTGGACAAATTCGGTGTATACTTTGTTTTTCTTTTAATTTTGAACAGAAATGTATTTTAAATTTGCGTATTGTCAAATCATTTTCGTTCATGTAAATCACACCTGAACCACACCTGAATGCATAAGGAACATAATTATTATATAGTAAGTATGTAATGTATAAGCACACCCTTAACACATTTGTCAGTGCCTAGACAAGCTCCTTATAATGGGAATAGACGTTGAGGTAAGAAGTCATATCAAATTCCAAGATGTATCGAAACTTTTGACCAGCACTCTCTATCTCTCTCTCTCTCTCTCTCTCTATAAATATGTGTGTGTGTGTGTGTGTGAGTGTGGGTCTGTGTGTGTGTCGGGCAGGGTGCGTTTGTTTAGCATTATGTCCGAGGACATTTTCGGACAGAGAACAAAAAAAAATCATGACAACAATGGTCCTCGGAAGCCGGACAATAGTCCTCGAACGTCGAACAATGAATTTATGCCTTATTCCGTCGACTGTCCGAGGACGAGTAACAATAGAGGAACTACTAATCCTGACGAGATCTTCACTCTCCTACGTAAATTGACCCCTAAATCTTGTCAGTTGGACCCCATCCCCACTAAATTGTTGAAGGATTGTTCCCACATATTTGCACCTATTCTCTCCCACTTAATTAATTTAAGTTTAGAGCAGTCACATGTTCCCTCCTCCTTAAAAATAGCCTATGTCACTCCTCTACTAGAAACCCTCACTGGACCACAATTCTCTAAAAAATTATCGACCCGTCTCAAATCTTCCTTTCCTCTTCAAGACTCTTGAAAGGATTGTTTTCTCACGTCTTTCAGAATATTTTCAAGATAATAATCTCTTTGATCCTTTCCAGTCTGCATACAAACCGCAGCATAGTGTTGAAACACTCCTCGTTAACGTTTCAAATCATGTATTGCGAGAAATGGATAGAGGGAACCTGACTGCTCTTCTTCTTCTTGACCTATTTCGACACTGTGAACCATACCATCCTCTTGAATATATTAAGTTCATTTGGTGTGAAGGGCGACGCATACAACTGGTTTGTGTCCTATCTTTCCTGCCATTCTCAGTTGGTCTGCATAAATGGATGCAAATCAGTTGCATTGCCTCGCACCTATGGCGTGCCTCAAGGCTCTGTGGGAGGTCCGACCCTCTTTTCGATTTATTTGATAGGATTGCGGCAAGTCTTAGTTCATCACGGTATTGATTATCACATATATGCTGATGATATCCAACTAATGATTTCCTTCAAGAGCAATCAACCTGCTGCTGAAAGCGCGATGAACCGCCTCAAGTCACGTACGGCTGACATCCAAAAATGGATGTTTTCACACTCTCTCAAACTAAATACTGATAAGTGTGAATTCCTTATATTTGGTTCCAAAGCACAACGTAGCAAAATTTCCATCAACTCGATCTCATTTTCCAATCATACCATCAATTTATCTGATTCTTGCCGCAATCTCGGTTTTATGTTTGATTCACACATGACAATGTCTAATCAAATTTCACACATGTGCAGATCAATTAGATACCAGTTGCGTAACATAGGTTTTATTAGGAAATATTTGTCTAAGTAGGCAACCGAAAAGTTAGTTCATGCCTTGATTTCATCCCGGTTGGATTTTGGAAATGCCCTTCTTGTCAATTTACCCCAGACTTTACTATCCAAGCTCCAGAAACTGCAAAATGCTGCAGCACGCATTGTGTCGTTATCCTCCAAACGCACTCACATTACTCCAATTTTACGCTCCTTACATTGGCTACCTGTAAAGGACCGCATCACCTTTAAGATTCTGCTGCTTACCTTTCATTGTATTCATGGCACTGCTCCTCAATATAATATTTCACTTATTAAGCGCTACACCCCAACAAGATCACTTCGTTCTTCCTCTTCTGGCCTTCTCAACATACCCAAAGTATCTAAAACCTGGGGGGAACGATCATATTCATACACAAGCCCGACCTTTTGGAATAGCCTACCTGAAGACATAAAAAGTTGTTCGACCTCATTGTCCTTTAAAAAACTTCTAAAAACTTTGCTATTCTCTTCTTAGCTACTTTTCTTCTTGAATGCGCCTTGAGCACTCCACAGAGTGGATTTGGCGCTATATAAATCACATTATTATTATTATTATTATTACAATAGTTGTCCTCGGAAATAAAGCCATGTAAACGTGATTGTGTGTGTGCTTTGTGTGCGCGCGTGTATGTTTACGTGATTAAGAGTAATTCTTTTTTTTTTTGCCTACCCATCCATGAAGCTTCCCTGACAGCATCAGTTTTCCAACTTTTTAATTTGAGTAAGTGAGAAATGGGAATGTGAGCATGGGGGGGGGGGGGGTGATGGGGAGGGGGTGCTTTGTTATATATGAAACTTTCTCTTTCATTTGTATTATTGATATTATGAAAGTTGTGTTAATATTGTTAATTCATATTGTTTGTTATTATTTGTATATAATTGTAAATTCTTTATTTTGAAAAAGAGAGAAAATAAAAGATCAACAAAAACAAAAAAAATATGTGATAATATGACTTAACTCAAATTTAACGTAGAATAAAACCCAAAGGCAAACTTGTAGTCCATGCAGGTTTAAATCTCGACTCCTTGACTAGAGTTTAAATATTCCACTGATTCATAAAGCCCAAGCGGTCACCTTCTTCCCCTAAAAAAATAATATGGTATAAAAGAACATAAAATATGACATTAATTATTTTTTTCTCCGTCAGGTCAGCGTCATCATCATCACCTTCGCATTAATGATGGGTGCCCTTCAATCGGTAGCCGGGAAATGTCCACTGGGCCAAGTGGTGGCACCCGACCGGTCATGTATTTCATGCGCGGCCGAATTTTGTCAGAACTCCCCGACAAATTGTGGCGAATGTCCAGGTATGAATTGCTTCAATATGTTGTCTTTTTTTCTCCTTATCTTCCTAACTTTATTTACTTTCCCGATTTGAAAACAGAATCAATTTAATAAAAACATTCATTATCTCACATTAAATATAAAATATTCTGTACACCTGTATACCATTACATACTGAAGAAACTCTTAACCAAAGTAGAATAGATCAAGATATATTTTACTGAAAAAGGAGTAGTAAGCTCCATTATTTAATTGAATCACGGTCGATTCTGTAAATACTTCAGTTTTTTGTTGTTTCTATTTTAAAGTCTTAATGCAGTTACTACCCTGTTCCTTTTGGGAAGAGATGAAAATGACACAATTTTCTGATGACGTTGTCCTTTTTCTGAATTACATTGTATCTGCAAATAGTTCACTTTATAAAGAATTCTTTTAACATGAGCCGACTTTAAAAGTTATGTACAACAAAACCAAAAGAATAACAATGACCCCAAGTACATGAAGCTCAAGAAGGCGATCCCCGAAGTTTGGATCAAAATTATGAATTAATTGAGTCAATAATGATAATGCAGGTTACAGGTATTATTCACAATTATGATAATCTAAACAGGTTATGCCATCCAATTATATTGGGACATTTGGGAAGGAAGGTTTAATCTTGAAATTTAATTTTAAACTAAACAAAAAATAACGATAATGATCAAGTAAAACAATTCCATTTAAAGCAGTTTTTATAGAAGTTTACCTCCAAGATCAGTGCAAATTTGTGTGCTGTTCTCAAAACAACCAAGTAGTTTCTTCTTTTTTAATGCACTAGGGTAATAATGATAATAATATTTCCCTTCTCTAGGTCCCAACGAGTATGTCACCAACAATTATGATCAGAATGGAACGTGTATTAACGGTCATTTAAAGTAAACATGCATATGCATTTCAGGATAGGAGGAACAGGGAACATGGAAATTATAATTCTCATTAATCAGGTAGCAACATCATGATGTCAGTATCATTTCATCCAAATTTATATACCGTCTTCACAGTAATACATGTCACTTTATATCAAGGTCAGTGAAATTCTGTAGGATACATATTTCAGGACTACTTATTTTCTCAAGAAAAATTATTCGATGCCATACAGTGCATCATACATGTTTTTTTTTTTTCAAATCATTGATGATTGACGTTCCAGGTCTCTTAATCTGACAGCATTGTGAGCATGGTAGGAAGAAGATCATCTACCACCATCTATCACATGCTTACAACCTCACAAACACATGTGTCGTATGGCTAATAATTTAACAACTCGTGCTTTAATGGGAGGGAACAACCTGCGATACTGGTAAACTATTTGTTGTTTTTGTTGTTGAGGTGGTGGTGGTCGTGGTGGCGATGTTGTTGTTGTTTACATGTTGTTATTACCACAATTTTACATAAAACACTGACGTAGGAATATATTTCAATTTTTCACTGCGATTGTGAAAACGCAAATAGATTCCAGAATCACATTACATTTTTACTAAAGAATAAACTACCATCGCTGAATTTTACTTTCCTCTGTAAAGGCATTCCAAAAAAAAAATATTAGGTAAAGATGGATTCACAGATGATCCGATTATTTGACAGACCAATATTGGACATTTTTTGCAGTCCGGTAACGAATGTTTCCTGCACAAAGTAAAAAATTTAAAAAACAATGATCGTAATTACAGGTCAAATTTCATCCCTTTCAGACTTTAAGGTAAGCAAATTGCTTTCTTTATGTCCGGCACTTTTTTGTGGTTATTAGCATGCCGGGTGTCAAAATGGGAGTAGAATGGCTGACATTTTGTCCTTACAGACGCACTTATTAAAAATGAGATGATCAATATTTGAAGAAAAGAAATTCTTATTTTATAATGTAAACATTGCCGACTTTAATTTTGTCTTACCTACTGATAAGTGTAAGAAATTCACAGTCAAATTTGGATAGACAAGGTAAATTAGCATTCAATAATACAAGTATTTTAGTAACCCTAATTCCATATGCAGAGGTCTCGCGGTATCCAGTCCGCCCCCTTTACCGTAGCCAATCATGATAATGAAATACCACATTTCAGCTACAAATCTGACTCTTATCAATATCTACTAGTAGTTGTTCAAATTTGTTCCAATGTTACTACCTCATTTAGACCCAGGCTTTGTCAGGATTCTTCTGCATTTCCCTTTTCCAGATTGTCCACTGATTTATGGAGAACCCAGTATAACCTCTTCAACATGTACAAATTTAATTACCACAAATATGCAAGGTAATAAACAGATAAACGACAATAATATCACCATGATATTAATTTCTCAATCGTTACTAACCCATCTCATTTTACAAACTAATAGCTTTCAGCAGAATGGATAAGTTGAAAGTTAACATTCCATAAGTCAAGAAATTTAATTTAACTTTGCCCCCTAACGAAATTTGAGTCTATATTTTTTTACTTTTCGTGTATTTTTTTCTTTTCTGTTTTAGATGTAGACGAGTGTGCAAGCAGCCCATGTGCAGAGAATGAAATGTGTGTTGACGGTCTGAACAAGTACACATGCATATGCAGGGCTGGGGGCAATGCTACAAACTGTGAACAAACCGGTAAGTTAAATTCCGTACTTTTCATCAGGTCATCTATATTTTATTTTTAGAATACACAGACGCTGTACTTGAAATATTTGCAATTGTCCCAAAATAATCACTCCTTTCAGTTATATGTCATAAGTTGAACTTTAATTACCTTGTCCATCCAAATTTGATTGTGAATTCATAATTTGTCATGGAGATTCATGAAACTGCGTTAAAAATCACAATTTTCTCAAAATTTTGTCTATGTTGTGTAGGGCAAAAAAAAGAGAAGAATTTAGAATAAACGTCTAATTTAAAGGGGATGTGCACAATCAAACAAAAATAAACAATGTAAAAGCCTAGGAGAATTCTTAATCTAATTATCGTGCAAGTTTCATATTGAAAATGTAAATCATTCAAGCAACTCCCATACTAAAGAAAGAGACTGAAACAAGAGTCAATAATCAGGGCCTCCGTTGAAAATAGCGATGTATAATGAAGCATCTAACTTCCGATTTTTCCCAATATTCAGCATTACTGTTATGAACATCCCAAAATTAATGAATTTGTTGTTGTTTTTTTCAGAGAAAAGTTTACAGACTTTAAAATGATACCATAATTATGTGCAGCTAAGATTCTGTAACATTAACAATATATGAAGAAGCTTAATGGGAGGAATTTTAATTTGTAAACAAATTTTTAGGCTTTTACTCCCAGTGTTATAGATCGTATGCTCGATCTGTAATGAAAATCACAAGTCAGAAAAAAATGGAACCAGCGGGATTCGAACCTGTCATCTACTGCTTGCCGGGCAGCGACTTAACCACCAGGCTATTCTGGTTCACGGCCAAGTCACGATGAACTGGAATCAAATACCCAAGATCCTCTTCTTTCTGACTCATTAATATTCAACGGTCCGCCATAGACACTTGTTAGTAAATGAAGAAGCTTAATGGGAGGAATTTTAATTTGAAAACAAATGTTTAGGCTTTTACTCCCAGTGTTATAGATCGTATGCTCGATCTGTAATGAAAATCACAATTCAGAGGCATTGTTCCAATTTTTTCTGACTTGTGATTTTCATTACAGATCGAGCATACAATCTATAACACTGGGAGTAAAAGCCTAAAAATTTGTTTACAAATTAACAATATAGTTTTGATTAAACTGGAAAAAAGGGGAAAAGGAAGTCATTGTAAAAAAAAATATTTTTTTGACGTTAGCAGGATTTCAGTTAAAATTCATACAATTTACATAAACAATGATAGGATAAACAAGGTATAAGGGATTCTCTAATGATTCTAAAGGGACTGATACACATTATTTCTTATCCTTTGCACAATTCCTTGACAAATGACCTTAAATACATGGGACCATCTTTAACTGGGCGTTGTGGCGTGCCCCTGTAATCCAGCTACTAGTGGAAGTTATAAACTGATTCAGCGGACCCAGGTTCGAGACTGAGTCACGTCTTTCGGATGGTGACGTTAAAGGTCGGTCCCAGACGTAAATAATCATATCTGATTGATACACGTCTGTAAAAACCCAATTACACACACACACACACACACACACTCTCCCTTGGGTTCGTCATTGACTACATTGACTACTCTAGCAACGTTTACATGTACAAAGTTTTGCAAATGCGAAGGCGTAACATTTAATAATCTTTCAGGCGATAATATATATATGTAAATAAATAAATATATATATATATATATATATATATATATATATATATATTACAATAGTTCCGTTGCTTTTAATATGTATAAATTTACAAGAAATGTACACCTTAGTCGAAAACGACACTTTTCAGCTTTTCGACGAAATGACCTATATTAAGCGGGTGGTGACAAAAAAAAGTAAAAGCCCCTCCACGGATTTGAAACCTGGAATGGATTAACCTAGCTCTAGTCCACATTTAATGGCAAACCCAACAGTAGGCCATTTGAGATATGCTACTTCAAAAATGACCTACAATTGGCATTTTTCAATTTTCTTGAAAATGGGAAAATTGGCATCAGGCCTACCCCTATAGTAACAATGGATTGATCCAACAATATATTTTAATATTGTCTATACATATCTTAAGAAGAAGGATGGAAGGAAAAATCCTGCAAGTTTCGTTTTAATGGCATAATCATAAATACATTTTTACTTTGAATGAAAATTCATACATATGACTATAGGGACTACATGGGACCATTTTCCCCTTGGAGTCGTCCATTGAGTACTTTAGGTATATTTACATGTACATATGTGAGCAAATGTGAAGAAATAATAAAAATAACCTTTCCGACGATAAAATGATTTTTTACAGTAGGTCCATTGCCTTCCGGTAGAATATTCATAAATGTACAAAGAAATGTACCACTCATTCAAAAACGACATTTTTTCAGCTTTTCGCTGGAATGACCTAATTCAAGCGGCTCGGTAGAAAAAAGTAAAAGACACTCCACGAATTTGAAACATGGAATGGATTTACCTAGGTTTGGCCCACATTCAATGGCAAAACCAACTTTTAAAAAGTTGGGCCATTTGAGATACACCACTTCAAAAAGACCCAAAATGGGCATTTTTCAATTTTCTTCAAAATGGGAAAATTGGCATCACCCCTATAGTAATAATGGAATGATCCGACATTTCTTTTAAATTTTGTCTATACAAATTGTAAGAAGAAGGATAGAAGCAAAAATCCTGTAAGTTAAGTTGGAATGGTGTAACCCTAACTGCATTTTTACTCTAAATGAAAATTGGAATTAAGTTTCAAAATTCATGTCATTGATATGTACCAAAAGGGCTATTTAGGGGGTAGGATAACTATGCCATTTGATGAATTGAATTATGAACAGAAAATTTTAACATCATTTCCGTAGAAAAAAATATAAAAGAAATCCGCCGACCCCCATCTTCCGACTTTTTCAAATCTGCCCGATTCTCTCAGACAGTAGTTCTTAATAGCACCTGGGTTGAGAGGAGCCATGTAGATAAAGTGCCTTGCTGAAGGATCAAATCCAGGAATTCTCTAGTCAAATGTTTAAACCACTCTACTACGACAGCTTTACATTGACAATATATGACATTCAGAGGCATTGTTCGAATATCGCGTCCTATGGTCACGTGACGCGAAATACCTACTAACTGAACTGTTGGCTAAGCGCGAGCACACTCAATATATTAAACATACAGATTTTCCAGGCACTTCCACGCCACATGCCCGACGAAATCCCAGCCAGACTTCTGAAGGGACTTGCCACTGAACTGACACCCGTATTCACTGCACTATTTCAAGCCTCCCTCAATCAGGGTGTCATACCTCATGAGTGGAAGATGGCTAACGTAGCTCCCATCTTTAAGAAAGGCGACCGTAGCAAGCCAGAGAACTACAGGCCGATCTCCCTGACGTCAGTGACCTGCAAAGTACTGGAGCACATAGTTCTCAGCAACATCATGACCCACCTCGAAGACCACAACATTTTGTCTACAGCCCAACATGGCTTCCGCAAGAAACGATCCTGTGTCTCCCAGCTAATCCTAGCTGTCCAGGACCTCTCCAAAGCCATTGACGACAGAGAACAGCTAGACATGGTACTTCTAGACTTTTCCAAAGCCTTTGACAAGGTGCCACATGGAAGGCTGTTACACAAGCTTCAATTCTATGGAATCAGGGGACATACTCACCAATGGGTCTCAGACTTCTTGAGCAACAGGACTCAACAGGTTGTGCTGGAAGGATCCATCTCCAACACCTGCAAAGTAACATCTGGCGTCCCGCAAGGCAGTGTCATCGGTCCGATGCTCTTTCTCCTCTTCATCAACGATCTGCCAGAGTACCTATCCCCAAACTCAACAGTCAGGCTCTTCGCTGATGATTGTATGCTGTACAGCAACATCAAGGCCGAGGAAGATGTCCTACATCTCCAAGAGGACCTTGACTCGCTTCAATGCTGGGAACGTGATTGGCTGATGGAATTCAACCCACAGAAATGTCAGGTCCTCCACGTTACCAACAAACGCAAACCAATCATCAAACCCTACTCCATCCACGGACAGACGCTAGAAGACAAAAATACCGCAAAATACCTAGGTGTCGAGTTGCACAAGACCCTCAGCTGGAACCAACACATCAATTCCGTCACCAAAAAGGCCAACTCCACCCGTGCCTTCCTTCAGAGGAACATTGGACCATGTCCCAGAAAAGTCAAGGAACTGTGCTTCAAGACTCTCTTGCAGCCTGTCATGGAGTATGCAAGCATAATATGGGACCCTCACACGCAAGCTAACATCAAGAAGCTTGAAATGGTCCAACGGCGCTACGTCCGCTTCATCTTCAATGGCCATCGGAGATCAAGCAGTGTAGCAGCCATGATGAACCAGCTCAAGTGGCTGACATTACAAGAACGCAGGGCGCAGGCGAAGGTGGTGATGATCTATCGCATCAACAACTCGCTGATAGATATCCCACATACATTCCTCACTCCATCTTCATCTACATCACTGCACAGAGGGCACTCCCAGAAGTTCACAGTGCCATTCGCCAGAACGCTGGTCTACCAGAGAAGCTTCTTCCCGGATGCGATTAGACTCTGGAATTCCCTTCCTCAGCAGTCCGTAAACTGTACCTCTGTTAACAGCTTCAAGCAAGAGGTACAAAAGACCCAGCTCCGTTAAAACACGGAAGTTGTTTTTACTCGCACGCAGTTAAGTCCTGCACCTTTTATCAGACATTGTACATACATCTGCACTGCACCTCAACAGTACGACAATACGCCTGACGGTGGACTGTACTGCAACTGAAGAAAAAGAAAGAAAAAGGTTAAGTACGAACTGATCGACAATGTTTTGTCACATTAATAGCTCGATTTCTCCGTCTACCTTCACTCTAAAAACTAAAATGTTAAATCACCATTTAAAAGGGCCGAGGAGTGACCACCTTTTCAAAATGGCAGATCAACCTCTTAAACCTGCTAGATACAACCTTTATAGTGTTGGATCCAGCATGTTAAAATTGTTAATCTGCCTTTTTGAAAAAGTGGTCACTCCTCGGCCCTTTTAAATGGTGATTTAACACTTTAGTTTTTACAGTGTTGTATTCTTCACCATTGGCGGCTTTCATTCCATTCAGAATGGGCAAAAGGAGTGTTTCGTCGGCTATAATGCAATATATCTGTTTAGAAGGTTTGTTTCATGATTTTCCATTTGCTTCCGTATCAAGGGACCAGCATTTTGCTGCTGAGATCAGACGTCATATAAATGAATCATATTTAAAAATCTCTGCATTTCGACAATTATCTTTGCATACAATGCCCTCTTCGCAGGTTTTGATACAGAATTTTAGGGTTTTTTCATTTGGGCTACCAGGTTTGCCTACTTTTTTAGGGTAAACATTCACCAGATTTATGTGAGAAATGTTCAGTGTATCTGGAAAATAACCTTTGACCTCTGTAACGAATAAAATATTGTTTACCATATCATGAAGAGAGGTTAATGTCTCTAATGATTATTGCATCCGACAAATTATGGATATTTGGGACAGAAACGGGAAATACAGAATTCATAATAGGTGAGTTAATTTTCATTATAAGGCCTAGCTGTCATGATGTAACGGTCATGATATCGACACATTTTTTTTAAAAATTAAAATTAAAAATCAAAAATCTAAAATTTATCATTTTCTTACCTACTTACCGCCGCGATACAATCGCTATATCCCTTTTCTGGCCAAATTCGTTATTATGCCCGGCCACACTTAAATCTGCCTGACCAAGTGAATATTTTTTAGTCAAGTTTCTTGTGTTTTCATTATTGAAATTCTGATAATTTTCAAAGGAATAAGCGCTATTGGTAATTCATAACTGAAAAAGAAAGGTCAAGAAGAGCGGGATTCGCACCAGCAACATTGTAGAACGTGCAGTGTAGAATAAGGATACTTTGACCATGCAGATTTCTTTTCCACTAGAGCACGAGCAGTTGACGGGTCAGCTCGTTGCTCTTAAGGCATTATACCTCCACTCTCTAGAAATTCTGTTCTGCTCACTGTTTTTTCGATATCCTAGGTAGGATTTTTGCCAATTTGAGGATTACTGGGCATATTAGCGAATATAGCCCCTTTTCTCGTTTCGTCCAAAGTGACTTCAGACCAACATCATCTTCTACAGGCCTAGTATCAGCACTAGGCTGGGACAGTCTCCACTCTCGTCGCCTCCTTGCTCAAAATTCATCACCATATTGTCAAGTTACACTTCCCACCAGAAATAATCCCAGCTAGCTATATTGGCAGACAAGATCATGAACTCAAGTACAAAGTGCCTAAGTCAACCATCGACTCTTACAAGTACTCATTTTACCCAAGAGCTATAAGACTGTGGAACCACCTTCCGGGTAATGACCGTGGACCCAACATCCTTCAGGGGAGCTGCTTTACCTATCCTTAGATCTATGCAGCCTCCTGTTGGATCCACCACACTGTAAGAGGGTCCATGCTGTTTTTACTTGCACCAGATCACCTTTTCACATCTTTATTGTAAATAAGTGAGTCATATGTATACACACAATGCCACCTTCTTCTGAAACACAATTTCAGTCATCCCGGTATAGCTTCGTATGTGAGCTGCATCAGGGATTATTTCTACAAGGTTTTCTAGATATACACTGAACAGCGTTAGTTTCGCCGCGATTTGCACCTGGATATTCGACATTTTCTATGAAATAAGCTGATTAACCTTTGAATATTTTCAAACTAATCATGGATTTTGTAAGTATTTTTAATTATTGCAAATATTTCGTCGTTAGCCATTAATTTTCCCTTAATTTGGGAGGAAGAAAAACTGTAGTCCGATGTATGATCTGTGTGGTGGAAGCTGGATGTTGTTGTGTGTTGGCTGGCTGGCTCTAAAACTTGCTTAAATCTGACCTCAGGATTTAGTCCTTTGATTTTTGGAAAACATGCAGAGCATGAAATGCAGGATTTGTATTGTCAGACCCGGAAAAAAAGGAGTGTTTTGAACACAGAAATTGTGAATTTTGGACATCTTGACTCTGGTCTTCAAGTGATCAATCCGGCTTGCCTGATTATGTAGTCCCACTCACAGTGTGTGATGACCTCAATATAAATCCTAAAGCTGCAACAGTGCTAGCTCATTTGCATATTTGGCGGGAAAAGCTTAGAGCCTTGGTTGCTTGTTTACATCACTGTTTTTCCTATCAGTTGACATCATTTTGTTTTTATATTTTTTCAACTTCCTAAGCTCCACCCTAAAAAAGGCTCCAGATCTCATTTCTGCAGTGACATCATCTGTCAATCATCAGTCAGCTATACTAACATTCTACAATAGACACTGTACTGTAACTTCCCCAGCTCACAATAGAATTGCATGTTTTCAAACAATACCTCCTCATCACCATTCTTTTCCTGGTGATGCTACAGCATGTCTGACATATCAAATCATTTGTAGGCATTGTATGGTCTATTAAAAAAGATGGTCATTTATTCAAAGCTACATAACACTGTCTCTCCTTAGCTCATTAATGATTGACAGATGATGTCATTGCAGGAATGAGATCTGGAGCATATTTTTAGGGTGAAGCTTAGCATGTTTGAAAAAATGATTTTGAAACACATTTTAAAATCAATAAAACATATTTAGATGTTGGAATAACAAAATGTGGGTTGTATGCATCCATGCACAGAAATCACCAGAAATCAACTTTATTTGGGTTGCAGTGGACCTTTAAATAATTTTCATCAAACCACAGGTATTAAGAAGAAAAAACATAAAATAGTAATTTTACAATAGGTATATTCATTTTGAAGTGAACGATCCGATCTCGTGGACACATTCATACATAGCAATACCCCAAGCCTCCTTTATTTCTTGGCAATGCTGAAAAACATAGCAACAAATCACTCTTGATGATTGTGAGATGGGATCATACACTTGAGATTTCATATTTTTAGTAACTGCATATTCATTTGATATGGTGCATAATGGCATACTTGTTTGGATTTGGGGTATTTTTAAAGACTGATAAAATAATAGAAAGAACGAAGAGGATTTTAGGAACAGGGCTAAGCAGAAAAAAGGTATCTTGTTTTGAAATCTATGATAAAAGGGTACAATGTGTAATGTTTGGAAATATATGATAAATATTATGTATTTAATTGACAATGATTTCTCGCAGAGACAAAATGATATTTACATTAATTAATTAGAATGAGTTTTTTCAGCAATTAATGGACAATAATGGGCCAGTAATTCCTTTCTAGGAAGTACATTCACAAGAATTGAATCAACATTGCATTTTACCTCTACCTCTAGCTACATGCTGTAAGTTCATACTATTGCATGTCAGTTTGCTATGTTTTAACTTATTCATTGTTACTGTTTATATACTAGAAGTTTAGTTGCAATATTTTTCAAATATTTGTTCACTCTTTTTTCATAGATTCCAGTTTTACCTCCCCCCCCCCCCCCTCCTCCCCTCAACCCCTCTCCCAAAAATAATTACAGTGACATGGTTTTACAGTGCGTTTCTCATGAACGATGTTTGATAATTCAGGGCATTTTTTATTTTCTTTAAATAATATATTTTTATCTCGTAAAATACTGTATGTACTATCACATATGAAATAAGATAAAATACAAAAATTATCAATAACTTGCAGCTCTCTATTTTTTTTTCTTAAAGAAACTGAGACTAAAATAATATAGTTGATAGTTTCTATCACTGACAATATAGCTTCATGGTCTTTATAGAGGCCAGTTTACTTCAGGTAGGTATTTATTAAAGAATAATGTCACAAGGGTAGAAGTTGTTTGAATGTACAGTGCGAGTCAGAAAAAAAATGTTACACATTTTAAAACGCTTACATTACAAATATGATAGAAATTTCATAATTATTGGACCACAGATAGAAAGAATAACTTTCCAGTTTTATTTGATACCACATTTGTGGGGAATCAGTTAGGATTTTACTAGATAGGAATCAATTAATGTGTCTGGGTGAAAACCCATTTGCGCCAACATCAACAATGCCTTGCCTGATTTGGATTCCACTGCACAATGAGCAAGAAAGCCTTTTGTATTGATAATTGAGTCATAGCGTTAGGCGAACCTGTGGAATGGCCACCAAGATCTCCAGACTTTACACCGATGGACTTCTTCGTCTGGGGGTTCCTGAAGTCCAATTACAGCAGCCCACCTGCAGACCTGGATGACTTGCAGCAACGAATCGTCAGAGAAGCAACAAATCTGCGAGAAGATAGACAGACACTTCGTAGGACCATGGCAGCGATGCTCCATCGAGCTCAGAATTGCATCAAGACAAACGGACGCCATGTGGAAGATTGAAAGGTCAAAATGACTATGAAAAAGCACTTTTCAGTGAAGATCACTAAATATTATGATTTCTGGCTTCATTTGTTTATTAATTTATGTATTAGTTTTCGTGTTTGTCTTGATTAAACAAATGCATAAACTTGATGCTGCACTGTTTGTGTGAATGTTGTCTCTGTTTCAGCAGGTAGTCATATGACTTGGCGCAAATGAGTTTTGACTATCTTTCAAACAATGGCTGCTGTGCAATCAACCATAACAGCAACATTGAAACAAATGTTACCAAAGAACAAAGGAATACTCTCTCTCTCTCTCTATATATATATATATATACATGCTAAAAATGCTCTGTTAATCCTACATGTTTAAAACAATACTCAATTCAAAAAGTGTAACATTTTTTCTGACTCACACTGTATATCTATACTAATGACATAATAACTGAAATTATCTAGAAAAACCTGTTCAGATAATTCATACCTGTATTTTGTTTTGTTTTCCACTGCAGAAGAAATCCATCGGCTTGATCATCTTTCTCCCGGCCGCAGTAAGCTTGTGCGAAGTAGGGTCGTTCTATGATGCAACGTTTCGACAGTGCATTTCATGTAGCAGTAGCCGATGCATCAAGGATGCATCAAGCACTTGCCCTGATTGTGATTATGGTAAGTAGATTTCCCTCTTGAATATTGTTCTCATACGACTTTACAAAAACTAAACCTGTAATATTCTAATTTCTCTAAACTTGTAGCAGGTACATCGATCAGTTTACCTTTATAGTATAACTACAAGTTAATATTTTCAGTATGAACCAATTGGCATATTCTATTATGAAAATCTAACTTGACGCTGAATTCACGCTCGGTCTAATTGAGTTTGCTGAAGTGAATTAACCCTTTTTATTAATAAGGTAAACAATAATAGTTATAAACTACTGAAATACTGGCATCTGATTTGGCTTAGAAAAATTGTTATAGATTTGAGGCAGTTGTTATTGATAACAAGTTTTAAGAAAGAGGGCCCTGGTCTATTGTCACATTGCTACCTTCCTCAGAGGCTGAACTTGAAGCCAGCTTCTTGTTGTGTAGATTGTGGGCCTTGCTCCTCAATCATTAACATATATAATTATGTACTATGAATGTTGAACATTTTGCATCAACTAACTATAGTTTAAATTTATATTTTCAAAATGATTAACTGTACGACTACTGCAATTTAAATTACCTGTCACCTGTGTGTGTTTTCAAATACAACTGAACTCTAACATATACGTGTATATTTATATAATTTTGACAATTTGCTTCAATTTCCAGTCACACAAGACGACACAACCATAACAACGGGTTGTCCTATGGGATGGACAGGAGTTAACTGCTCCTCTTGCGATATCAGGTGGACTGGAGCTAAGTGCTCCTCTTGCGATGTCGGGTGGACTGGAGTTAACTGCTCCTCTTGCGATGTTGGGTGGACTGGAGTTAACTGCTCGATACCTGGTTAGTTAATCTTGGATCATGATTATCATTTAGGCCAATTGTTGCGGCGTGGTCAGTGGTCAGTGATAAAAGTTAGGAGGACATTTTTCCCGTCTATTGAAAATAAGAGGACAGATGATTTCAACAACTTTGCAAAACTCGTTTAGTGACGAGAAAATGGTTGAACATCCCATCAACCGTGATTCAGTTATTCTGTTGAACGCCATATATATGAAATATGAGCCACTGATTTTGCTATGCATGCATGTAGGCCTACACAGGAAGAAAGTCATTGCATTGCCATTAATGTCTTTCGCCATTGATTATAATACAGCTTCGGTAAACATGTTTTTTTTTTTTTTTTTTTTTTTTTTGGGGGGGGGGGTAATACATAGCATTGATAAAACTTTTAAAGCATAGAAAATTAAATGAACTAGAAATGGCGGCAAAATTCCCATTAACGTATTTTTAAACGCATTATTTTGCTTCCTTTGACTTTTTGTAATGGGACCTATGAGTTAAGGTGTTTGCACCGAAAACTGTTCTAATTGGGCAAAAATTCTTGTTTTATTTCGTTAATCTTCTAACAGTGTTTATGTTCATTCATGTAAATCTGATAGAAATACTTTATAAACTTTGCCAATTAACACAACATTAGTTTCAATCCATATTTGTCTGATTTCAAGTATATACACGTATTTACAAACTGGATTATGTGTGTCATAGTAATTATTCAAAGCTAGACTATTCAAGCTCAAATTTAGGTATGGGATGGGCTGAGTGTTTGGGTGCGATGGGTGTGTGGATGCACATGTGTGTACGATAGGGCTCGTAATGCCCAAGCATGGTATATTTCTTGTAGATGGAAAAAATATTGGTTTTGGTGTAACATAAAAGTTCAAGTTCTCTTTATTTAAACTTGATTTTCAGACAATGGATCCCGTGCTTCCTCATTGACCCACGACAAACACAATCGCATTCTGGTGCTGGTAATGCTGGTTGGCTTCATTGTGTTAGTTGTGGAAGCAGAAGTTATGTAGACAGCAGAATTCTTCAATTCAATTTCAATTCAATTCCATTTATTTTGCAAGATAAAGTCAGTATACATGGTAACAATAGATTAAAATACATATACAAAATTATGCGGGGCTTTCCATGAAGGTTAGGAAACCTGTAGAATTTGGATCGCCCATTCAAAAAGGAACTGATAAAGGCCTATTCGCAATTAGTTTTGATACATGAAATTTTTTTTCCCTAAATAATATTTAGAACTATTTAGTAGCATATCACAAATCACATATCAAATAATGTTTCTAATGTGCTTCCAAAACAAATTTTTGTCCCTGCAGTTGTAAATTTTAGCAATTTTTTTGAAGAAGAATTTGTCAAATTTCTATGATTTTCAATGTAATCATGGCGAGTAAAAAAAACATATTATACACCGGCCCGTGCCACCCCCCCCCCCCCGTGAAAACAAGTGGCATATCTTACGCACCCTGCCTCAGTAAAAAAAAGTTTCACCACCCCCCCCCCCCCCCCAACCTATTGCTTTATTTTTCACTCCGATAATTGTTTCTTAATTTTAGGATTATGTCTTCCAAAGATGATAATTTTTGTCAAATATTTTCGAAGATGTGAAAGCTTTTTATGCCATATTTTTGAGAACGTGCAAGTCTGATTTTTATACCATAATTATTTTTTTCTAACATGTGCAAGATTTTTATACTGTATGTTTATTTTTCTTAAAATGAGAAAAAAAAATTCTACCATATTTATCAAAGTGTACAAAGTGATTCTATTATTGGTGCACAGCCTGTTTCACATTTGTATTATAGTAGATATTCAAAGAAAATCACAAATATGGCAATTAATGTATCACTACAAACTGGAAGCTTACAGATGGCAATCTTATAAGTTTTATGTCAACTGCGTATCTGGTGATTATAAAAACAACACAAATAAAAGCTCTTCTCAGCATCTGGAATATCCGAGGATTCGCCAGAAATATAGCGATGTTTTGATGTCGTCACACTCGGGATCGATCCTGCTTAAGCAGACGACGTCCTATAATGAATGAACGTAATTGCAATGCAATTATTTATCAAATTATAAAGAGTTTGGTGTATTTAAACATGACCTTATTTCACACCATTATAAAGGGAAAGTGAAACTGATTCTGATAGCTAAAACCGTTTGATTGTAAATACATAGGAGAAGGGTCAATGATCAATGAAATAAACCCCACTTTCAAATTGAAAAGCCCTCCGAATAATAGCAGGATGGTATTCGTTCCCTCTTGAAACGCCGAACATGCCCCGGTGTAAACAGCTGAAAATACAATGGCGTCTTATTTTGTTTACAAGTGACTGATTCCTTTATTTTTTTAACGCTGCATTTTTCATCAAAATAATACCATACACGAAGTTAAGAGTGAGGCAACAGACTAACATTAAGACTGACGCTAGTGAAGGAAGAGAAATAAGTGAAGAGGAGATGACAAAATAGGCTCTGAAAAATGTGTAAGATGTTATGGGACATCGTCTGCTTAGCCAGGACTGGTCCAGGGTGTGTCGTCACATATCTCAGCAGCGTTCGAGGAGCTCTTCAGCTGCTATATCGGGGGCTGTATTTTACCGTTTTATAATTGATAATAATCATTACTTCAAATGTTTCCAAGCGTTGAATTTGGATAACCTTGTTTAATTTATGCCATCTATGCAATAATAAGTATTAAGCCAATATTTAAAATCATCAACGTTCTACTTTAAGTAAAAACCATTACGTCGTTATTTTCATCCCTTATCTGTTGGCATTAGCTCCCCTGCACATAGTGTGATAAAGTTTAAGATTCTCAAATTCTCAAATCACTGTGCTAACTCCTCCCCCCCCCCTCCCCCCTCTTAACTCTTTTAGTGCCGATGTCATATAATTATATGTGACAGATAGACTTGTCATTTTCATTCACCACTTGCTTGACCACAGGAAAGGTATATGGTGGTCAATGTATATCAACATTTTTGAGAATAAATCAAGCATTCTAAATATATGATTATAAATGATTATAAACCATAGAAATTTTCAGAGAAAATTGCAGATTTTTAAAAGGATATTACCTTATTTCAACATTAAACGATAGTAAACAAATGAGAAACCAAAAGATAATGGACAAAAAAGAAACTATTTTTTAACAATTTTTATTCGTAAAGTTGGGTAAGGTAATAATAATGTTTGGTACCGTAAGAAATTGTTATCAATTTCCCACAAGTTTTGTAGACAATATTTTGTGAAATTATAGATGCAATACATTATAGATAGGTGCAAGCATCAAAATTCGTATTTGTTTATGTAGGCTTATGGCTTCACATGATTATCGAGGCCAAACTCTTTATGTGAAATATTCCTTTCACAGTGGTATTTTTGGTTTATCTCATGATTTTTCAATGACCGTATTTATTCTCCTAGCCGGTAGTCATTGTATGTGTTTAATTATGATGTAGAAATGAAAATGTTGCGAATATGCTTAATTCTTCTTAAAGAAAGTAGGGAGGAGTGCTATTCTGTCCCATTCTGTTCGGTAGGAGACACTAGATTCATTTCTGCCGTAATCATTCTGCCTGTTAGTACTGAAATACAGAAGCATAGATATTATTAGAATTAAAATAGGTACCAGAGTAACATTTCTTTCAAGAAATGCAAGGAAATGCAATAAATGCAAGGAAGAGGTGAAGAGAAGAAAAAAAATGAGATTGTCCTAACCCTTTGATCTCACTTCGGCCTTTTTGCAATGGCTTCTAGTAATTTGTCATGTACAAACATTGCCACTTTGGATAACACTGCCACAAAAAAATGGCACAACGAAAATTAAAAATCATTATACGTTGCATACCGAGGATATACTAGTTAACATTACGTTACCTCTGAGAAAGTAGAATATACCTGACTTGAGACTGAAGAATAAGATAAGGATTAAATAATATGTTCAAATGTTTGTATATTCTATTCTAAAGCTAATCTTTAAATAATATTGTATTGATAATTATGCATTAATATACACATCTCATTTGAAAGAAAAGGGATTTAAAATCTAGTGCATGTAGCAAGTGAGATGAAAAATAGCATCATTGTAGGTTACCTAGGTAATAAGAACGTCTTCTAGATAAGCCGCCGGGGGACCACTCAACTATATTGCTGTACACAAGCGCGACCACAGTTTTTCCAAACTACCCCTAAACAAGTTTTATCCATTGGTCAAATTTGCACCCTATTTATGGAGTTTTTGCGTGCTTTCTTGAAAATTTTACCCCCTAAACAACTATAACCCGTAAAACATACCCCTAAACAAAGTCTGCCTCAATTAAACCTCTAAAAAGTCAAGGTTTAACCACCTTAAACATTTAAACCTTAACAACGTCTACCTCAATTTAAATTAAACCTCTCAAACGTGCCTGTCAATAGCAACTATTTCTTATATTAAAAATAGCAATTTATACAGCATGTGACAACACCAAGTTATCAGGCGCGGATCCAGAGGGGGCGCAAGGGGCGTGCGCCCCCCGTTTTGTCTGACAAAGTATGCCCCCGGACCCCCTAGATGGCTTCGTCAAGCGGAGGGTTCCTCAGTGTGCGCCCCCCCCCCCCTCCCTTTCTGAAAATCCTGTATCCGCCCCTGGTTATTTCTCCATTGGATATCTCCCTTTAGATGCTTGTGTAGAATAACAAAGGATGATAACTACCATGTATGTTTCTGAAAACATCTTGAAATAATTTATTTAGAAAAAAAGAAATATGAACACGATTTAAACATACATGTCTTGTAGTTTCGTTCCTGATTAAGGAGAACGAGTTCTATCTAGCTGTGCATACACATCGCGATATCGATCTGCGCTGCAGATCTTCTTCCTACGTACGTAATGTACGCATGCTGTACTGTCACTCGAAATCGAGATCGTCTGGCGTATACTATAAGGGACCTGGGCCTGGGGATACTACTAGTAGTAGGTGGTGGTGGCTGTCGGGATGGGGGATGAGCCATTAAAGTTTTCAAAAGAAACTCGTGCAATTCTAGATCGCACAAAGTCCCCGGCGAAATCCAGACAACTAAGAGGGAAAAGATACCCTAAACGCGTATTGAAAAACTCCACAAACATACCCTTCTTCCACTTTTTGGCGTGTTTGACGTCCTAAACGCGTCACGCGCGTCACGCGCCTTAGTCGGCAAAAAGTGCCCTGTTCACGCGTTTGTTTTGGGTTTTGTTTGGGTTTTTTTTTTTGCGCTTGTGTACAGCAATATATTTGAGTGCTCCCCCCCCCCCCCCCCCCCCCCCCTCTCCGGGATAAGCCGTCAGTTGCATTCAATGATTTAATTCCAGAACTAATTAAGTATTACATATCATGTATACGGACACCTCATAATCCATCGCTAGTGAACTAAAGATATAAGAATTTGTACTCAGTCCCGTGCAGCTTAACATCCATTGGGCATTATTGGACATGGTTTGGTCAGTTTGTGCTTGTTTATTTATTTTATGCCTTATTTTATATGGTATATAATTTGGTCCTAATTTTTAGCATTGTATTAAAGCCTAAGATAAATTTTGAAAATGTTATGAAAATTTGTATTAACGTATATTATTTTATATTTTAGTATGTCGTACACTTCTATAGCATATCTTGGAGAAATATTTTTTTATGCGTTTCGATAATGATAACACTAGTGATGGTAACATATTATAATAACAATAACAACGATAATGATAATATATATATACCCCTAATGGGTACATTAAGAGGACAGTTTTTGTCTCATTTCTATAGACAACTGTCGACCTAATGTACCAACTGTCTACCTAATGTAGGGGTCGCTATTATGACGAAATAAACTGCATTGTTAGGTGTCGACCTAATGTACCCTTTAGTAAAATATGAATAATAATAACATTAATAATATTAGGTATAATGATAATGATAATGATAATGATAACATAAAATGTATTTCCGGTTCCAAGTAATAAGTTACTTGAAAATGGAAATACATTTTATGTAGAGCTATACAGAGCTTTACAATGTATTTGTAAAAACATGTCATACCATACACATTATGTATAATTAAGTCATTATATTTGTAATGTTTAATAATGCACTTTTCTCATTTCATTATTTGATGAATACTATACGAACAATGACCAAGAATTTGCACGTTATCAAATAAAATATACTGATTTTAAATTTCCTTTGAGTGTTTGAGGTATCTTTGGTACTTATGAAATATTATCTGATGCAGTTTCCTCCTCTAGTCTGTATAAAACTTTCGCTTTGCCCTATCTTAGTATCTTTGCCTCTGTGTCACTGTCGTTACCCCCCCCCCCCTTATTTCTCCCCTCTCTCTCTCTCTCTATCTCTGCTTCCCTCACTTTCTCGTCCCTCTTCTCTCTCATTTCTCTCTCTCTCTTTCTCCTCTATCTCCTATTTCTCTCTCTCTCTCCTATCTCATTTTCCCTTCATCGATTTCTCTCTCACTCTCTCTCGTTCACCCACTCGTTTCCCATTTTTCTTATTTTCATTTACATAGTTCAAGATAAATAATGCTTCCTTTATCATCCTAATCTATTTATACTATTTACATTGTGTTTATGTTCCTATTTGTGCACATCATCATTGTGCGAGAGTTAAAATGATATCTGATAGAAAAAATTATTAGGTGTAAAAAACAAGGCGTAATATATATATATTTTAACTAGGTATAGTGTGTGTGTGTGTGTGTGAGAGAGAGTGAGAGAAAGAGGGAGAATGTGAATGAAAAGGTAGGATAAAGACAGAAGAGGCTGTAGTAAAATGATCAGGGGCGGCCCTGTGGGCTTTTTTTTGTGGGGGGCTTTGGTTTTCCTTCTTTTTTTTTTTTTTTTTTTTTTTTTTTTTTTTTTTTTTTGCTTTTTGTTTTTGTTTTTTTTTTTTTTAGGGGGAGGGGATGGGGCTTGTAAGGGGAGTCCAATTCTTGCAAAAAAGAAACGGGGTACCTCCAATTTCTAAATGCAAAAAGGGGTCCGGACCTACATCAACAACTCAATTGAAACGTGCGTTAGAATTGAAGAGCGTCATCACTTGTTCAAACTTAGCGTGTAGCGGGCACTATTCTATTCTTTTAATCACGTAAATTTATAAATTTCAGCACTACGTAACATTATATTAGATCCACTTAGGGGTTAGTAGCCAACGTTTGTTGAAAGGGTTACAAGCGTGGGGGGCAAGTAACCGAACGGTAATTTTTCTTTTCTTTAGCGTTATATTTTCTTTCAAATTTTGAACGTTGAAAAAACGCCAATTATTATTTATTTTCCTCTATTCGAGTGCCAAAATTAACCAATGAAAGTTGGGGAATTTCTTCCTTTTTAATATAGACCATTTAAAAATGTCCTATACGTACTTTATATTCTATATTGAGGAGTAGAATTCAACAAGATCCTGATTTTAAAAAAAAATTATATGCTAACGAGCAAAAGGCAAAGGGTGTTAGAATTTATTAGAAATTTGAACCCTTTAAAAGCACTATTTATGCATTAAATCCTATACTGGGGAGTGACATCCTGGAGAAACATAATTTTCGAAGGGAGGAAAGCTACCGACCTTTAGAAAATTGCATTTTGAACATCTTTAAAACACTAATTTTTATTTACACTAGATTTGGGGCGAATAGGCTTCAAGGATCATAATGATATTATTCTTTCTTTTCTCTCCTTTCTCTTTCTCACTTTTGTGTTTTATACACTCCCCTGAAGCATCGCAATGGAATGACTATATGATTATGCTGACAGCGAGATAATCACGATTTATTAATAACACACATTGTGTTCTCCGCGTTGGTTACTCCGTGAGATATAAAATATACATGTCTCTATAATTAGCTGTATGGCAGTGGCGTGCATGAATAGGTTTGTCGTCAACTGGAACACAATAGCGAAGTCAAGGCGACAATCTATTGGAAATGTATTTCTATTGGGGTGTTGCAAGAAAGTTGCAATCAATTGCAAATTGTAAAGCAAATTAGAACAACCATTCTGATTGGTTCAGGGTTTGCCCATTCAAGAAGATGCGCTTGCAACAATGATTTTGATTGGTCATTACCGATCAGTTGCAACTTGCAATCAATCGCAACTTTCTTGCAACACCCCATAGGAGATGTATTAATCAAATCATGCTTATATTATAGTTGCACGAGTCTGATAATCGACGCACACAGGCATAACTGCAATGTTTCACTCTTCTATTTGCTATTAGATCAGTATTTCAATTGATACTAAATGCAAGCTTTTAAACATATGAGGTACGGTATACATCTTACGTTGTAGTCTCACAATATATAGGTATTCATGTTTGTTTGTATACAGATACTGCTAGGGTGTGCAAAATATAAAATTCTTTGTTACTATAGTTATTATTATTTTCAACGAAGTGGTCAGCGCTAAGGGCAAATATGATCACGAGGGAAAATTATTATACTCCCTGAATTGCGGTCCAAAGAATGTATATTACACGCTTTTTCGTTAATATCTGTTATGTTGATGTTGCATCGTTTGTAGGCTTGAACATAGATAAATACATAAGGTGGAAAACAAATATTGAGAAGGTAAACAAAAGTATTAGAAAGAAACTTGGCATTAATTTTAGACTCAGTTTTTAGACACAAGTTTTGTGCCCTGGAAAATTTTGATTTTTCTGTACAAACCTTTGGTGCAACCTCAGATCACATAATGGTATTGAAGTATGGGGTAGCACTTATGAAACGAATCTGCGGGGCTTGCTTTCCATGATTGATGTAGCTTGCTCGGGCCGCAGCGCCGGGTGCCGAGCGAGCTAGCTGAGATGAAGGCGAATTTGCATACCAAATTTATGCTGACGTCATGCGAAGATACGTTCGCTTATTGGCTCCTACCTAGCAGATCCACGCTAGGAATAAAGGATAGCATAAGAAATACAGACCAGGTTCCAAATAGCCTTTACCAACGGCGGGTGAGCGCGATAATATTACCGTGGCTGCAAGGGAGACTAGCTGCAATGTGGGCAGCTTGCTGCTCACCGCCTTTATCCACCCGTAACGCAATCAATATTCATGTATTCATCGTCCTCCGTACCCGGTGGCTAAGGCCGGACCATCAAAGTACTGCCGTTCACGAAGGAAATCGCAACACAAAGGAATCGCTTCGTAAATGGCACTTTTGCCAAAACCAGTGGGTAGCGCTATGAATAAATCCTTCCCCGCAAGAACATTTCTTATTGCAGTCTCCTGTAATTCCTTGAATTTTTCACCTGGAATCTTCAATTTGCTGGCAGCATATTTCAAACTATCGTGAAGAAAATCGTCGAAGCTGGTACGTCCCGTTAAAGACGGCGGTGTTGCCATCCTCTGATTGGTCCGTTAAGGACGGTCTTCCTGTGGGTACAATGTGTGTGCGCCAGTACAGTGTTAGCTGCCCCGAACCACGTATATTCAGATTCGATACGTTTTGGATAAAGCAGGGTGAAACGTCACGATCAATCACGTGACAAAAAATTTGCATGATGAGTTTACCTCGGTGTTCGTGATTGGTTACTTTCTCTAGAGGGAATTTAATATGTATGAGAATTCTGCGTCAGAAAACGACGCAGATTTCAATGGTCAAGATAAAAAAAACAACAACCCGCGTTACGGGTGGATAAAGGCGGTGAGCAGCAAGCTGCCCACATTGCAGCTAGTCTCCCTTGCAGCCACGGTAATATTATCGCGCTCACTAATATTATCGCGCTCACTCGCCGTTGGTAAAGGCTAGGTTCCAAAAGGCCCTCGGACTCACGTCGCTCGATCGCGCATTCACCGCGCTGGGCGGGTAGTCTTGTTATGCAGCCACTACTAGCTTACTTGCCGAGAAAAATAGCCAAGTCACGAGGGCCTTGTCAAAAGGCTATATAATGGCTTACCAATGAGACAGGCCTTCCCTCTAAAGTCGGGCAAATCCATGCCAATATTATAATTTTGTTTATAATCCTCTTCATATTTACTATGACACTTTTGTTGTTTATTCTATTACCATACAATGATTATTGACATTTCATCAATTTATCTTTGTATTATCGTTTTGTTTATAATCCTCTTCGTATTTCCAATTACATTTTTGGTTGTTTATTCTATTACCAAACAATGTTTTCTAATGTTTACAGATACCAGACTCGATTGGCATACATGCTATTTTCTGGTGCCTTTTATCCTTAACTGTGTTCTATATTTGTATACCTTCTCTTGTGTGTTTTTTATTGTAAGCTAAAGTGTTTTTAATTTTGTATTGTTATGTTGCTGATCCTTTTTTTCAAGAATTATGATACTTTCATGTATTCTATATGACACATGTTCTAACAACTTTGCTGTATTATGTTTATCATGTCATGTTTCTTTATATTTTGTTTATGTGAAACGGAAAAAGAATAAATAAAAAATATATAAAAAATTTCAAGTCCAAGTTCAAGTTCATATTAGATAGCCTTTAATTGTCTAAGTTCCATATTTTACATCTAGACATGAGTTATATCTAAAGAAATAAGAATTTGTATGGAATGTTAATAACAATATAATACTACTACTACCTCTACTGCCATGACTACTGCTACTACTACTGCTACTACTTCTACCACTACTATACTGCTACTAATACAACTACTACTAATACTACTGCTACTACTACTATTACTAATACTGCTGCTGCTGCTGCTGCTATTACTACTACTATTACTACTGCTGCTACTGCTGCTGCTACTACTACTACTACCACAACTACTACTACTACTACTACTGCTGCTGCTACTTCCATGAATACTGCTTCTACTACTGCTACTACTTCTACTACTTCTACTACTACTTTTACTATACTGCTGCTACTAATACAACTACTACTGCAACTACTATTAATACTACTGCTGCTACTACTACTATTACTACTATTGCTGCTGCTGCTATTACTACTACTACTACTATTACTACTTTTACTACTACTACTACTACTACTACTACTATTACTACCACTATTACTATACTGCTGCTGCTATTACTACTATTACCACTACTACTACTGCTGCTGCTGCTGCTATTAGTACTACTACTACTACTACTACTACTACTACTACATGTACTTCCAATAATAATAATAATGATAATGATGATAATGTTAATAATGATAGGAACTCCTTGACTTCAGTTTAATATGTTCCGAGACATCCCCTTCCCTCCAGCGATGCCTATATATGTCTGGCGCAAAATCATTACTAAGGTCAGAATAATGTAGTATTTCTAACACATAACTGCTCTCTGCGGTTGTTTCTGTACGATTTCTTAAATTGCTAACCTTTTTAACAAATGATACAGGTCACGGCTGATTCCTGATTGGCAAACACTGTCTTCGATCCAAAACGGATCGATCTTTTTAGATTTATCCAAAAGATCTCTCTTTTTATATTCATCAAGGAAAGATCAGTCTTTTGGGTAATCAAAATTACTTTATTGAGTAAATGCCATAGGCCGCCTATGGCACCCCAAATACAATGATCAGGGTTCATGTACTCCTCGTCGTCGCGCACATAGGGGTGCAGGTTTTTATGTAAAAGACGTTTAGGGGCACGTGAAATGATATGTGTGCGTTGCTCGCCTTTGCGGGCTCCTCATCTAAATAAAGACCTGCGTTCGTTGGTACATTTCCGTAGTCCAGGGTGATTACATCGCTTTATCGCAGCTGTCATATTTTTTAATAGAACCAACCGCCATAAAAGCGTTATTCGATCAATAAAAGCATATGTTGTTAAAGCGAGCCAGGATCAACAAAATAGTTGTGTTACATAAAAGCTACCTGTTTGTTTCACCAGGATGTTAATGACCGAGCTACGGGAACAGCTTCGATATGATTTACATTTAAGTTTGTTGTCAGATCAGTCATTTAGAAGGGGAAAATTGTGTAATTCTACCTGTTTGTTTCACCAGGATGTTAATGACCGAGCTACAGGAACAGCTTCGATATGATTTACATTTAAGTTTGTTGTCAGATCAGTCATTTAGAAGGGGAAAATTGTGTAATTCTGCGGTTACGATGTGACTAGCCGATTGCTCTCCGAAAGGTTTGTGAATTATTTTACAGAATCCCATACAGTCTTGTCTTTGCCTGACTCATATAAATGCACTTGGATTTCACAAAAAGTTAATTTCTTATGTCATTTTTATGTTACACATCACTGTCTTCATCACTTAAATGCTCACTTATCTAACGCCTGGTAACGTTTTTATTTGTAATGCTCCAGAATGAAAATTGTCGATATTAACTGCAATTTTTTTTCGGTTAACTTAATGGAGATAAAACCCTCAGCCTCCAGGTTTGTCCCCTCCCCACCTGTTGGCTACGCTCTCGCTCTCTCTCTCATAGCAACCCCCCCCCCCCCCCCGCCCGTTCATTATACTACTATCGTGCTTCAAATAGCTCAATGTGGTCTGACACTGCTAGTTATATGCATGGCATTGTCTGAGAAAGACTCATCAATGGACTTTCGCAATGACGCACGCGAGTAACGCCGATATATCCCGAATCGTTTCTGTAATGTTAGCTACGAGTTATGCCGATTTAGATCAGGTTATAATTTGGTATCTAACTCACCAGTATTGCATTAACTATTGAAAATTATTCACATTATTAGGGCAAAAATTAAAAGCATCAACCGAAATGAGACTAATCACTGGTAATCATATGTTCCGTGTATTAAAGAATATGCAGCTCGTTCTTCGTAGTATTATAATTGAGATATTGCTATCCTAATAATCTTCAGGACTATCACGATTATATGCTGTGATTTTTAGTTTAGCTTAATAAGCTTTTTAAGAATCGTTTTACTCGTGTACGACCTTCAAAAGTGCAAATGAGAAGAAAAGATATCGTATCTGGGCGTTAGTGTGGGATTCTCGTACTTCCGGTATCTCGATCTGGAAAATGGCGCTACAAGCAGTAAGTACGAAGGTTTATCTCATAATTTTGCGCTTTTGGGGGGTCGGTTTTTTAGTCACATGTTGTCGTGACATTATAGAAACATAGTAATAATGTACGATAGGCTTATAGACATGTAAGCTACATGGTTGAATAAGCCTGTCTAGTTTTCAAGGAAAAATTTATCTAATACAGGAAGTGCATTGGGTATTATGTCATTACGGTGATAACTTTCAACAATTTCTTATGTCATTTTTATGTTACACATCACTGTCTTCATCACTTAAATGCTCACTTATCTAACGCCTGGTAACGTTTTTATTTGTAATGCTCCAGAATGAAAATTGTCGATATTAACTGCAATTTTTTTCGGTTAACTTAATGGAGATAAAACCCTCAGCATCCAGGTTTGTCCCCTCCCCACCTGTTGGCTACGCTCTCGCTCTCTCTCTCTCATAGCAACCCCCCCCCCCCCCCCCGCCCGTTCATTATACTACTATCGTGCTTCAAATAGCTCAATGTGGTCTGACACTGCTAGTTATATGCATGGCATTGTCTGAGAAAGACTCATCAATGGACTTTCGCAATGACGCACGCGAGTAACGCCGATATATCCCGAATCGTTTCTGTAATGTTAGCTACGAGTTATGCCGATTTAGATCAGGTTATAATTTGGTATCTAACTCACCAGTATTGCATTAACTATTGAAAATTATTAACTTCACGCACAACACGTACGTAATTTTACAAACGTGGATGGAGATGAGTTGATGTCATTCATTATTACTATCCCAGATGCCCAGTTTCGGTTTGACACATATTATTTAAGCTTTTACTTCTTTTTTTTCAATATTCATAGACGTTTGCTTGATATTCATGTTCGTTTATTTTAAGCGATTCCCTTAACCTAAACTTAGGAGAGACCTGCGCTTACCCGTTTTACTTTTATTAATTTAAACCTAAACTTCATTTCTTTCAACATTAAAAGGGCAAAAATTAAAAGCATCAACCGAAATGAGACTAATCACTGGTAATCATATGTTCCGTGTATTAAAGAATATGCAGCTCGTTCTTCGTAGTATTATAATTGAGATATTGCTATCCTAATAATCTTCAGGACTATCACGATTATATGCTGTGATTTTTAGTTTAGCTTAATAAGCTTTTTAAGAATCGTTTTACTCGTGTACGACCTTCAAAAGTGCAAATGAGAAGAAAAGATATCGTATCTGGGCGTTAGTGTGGGATTCTCGTACTTCCGGTATCTCGATCTGGAAAATGGCGCTACAAGCAGTAAGTACGAAGGTTTATCTCATAATTTTGCGCTTTTTTGGGGTCGGTTTTTTAGTCACATGTTGTCGTGACATTATAGAAACATAGTAATAATGTACGATAGGCTTATAGACATGTAAGCTACATGGTTGAATGAGCCTGTCTAGTTTTCAAGGAAAAATTTATCTAATACAGGAAGTGCATTGGGTATTATGTCATTACGGTGATAACTTTCAACATTTCCAATGCGCATTTTGTAGTAGGATGGGGGTTGTGTGTCCGGACACTTAACAAAAATTAACCTGTCAATTTTGCAGTCAGATTTTACGAAAAATATGCATGAGGTAACAGTAAAACCAGTGAATATTTGTAATTCACATGATTTTCAACCTTTTCTGTGAAAGATTTGTGACAATTTGCATGAAAAGTTATTCAATTTACTGTTTAAAAATGACCTGTCCGGACACAAAACATCTGGGTATACAATGTATGTGTCCTCTCGTTGTTGGGTTTGAATATTATGCCGCACTTTCTACTGTCAAATAGGACAATATTACAATGAATTAAGATTACATAACTTCAATTATTTGTACTAAGAAAATGGAGAACAGGAAGTAAGAAGCTTAAAGGGCTGTCTTGTAAATCAAGTTATGATAAGTGACAAGATTTTGGACTGTTGATTAGCCCTTCAGGATTTAGGTAAAACCACTTTCAAGAAATTAACTCAAGGTCAATTTCAATATCGTGTTGTATTGCCTATAGATGAGCGGATTATGTTCAGAACAGCCAAAATAGAGAAAGATGAGGAATAAAAACGTAAATATTATCAATTTATTGTTAATTTTTCATATTTTCATTAAAATAATCTCTTTTCATAAATTGCCATTGACTTATGTGCAGGGGTCGGTAATAAGACGCACTTCTCCCTCTATGCGTAAAATGAGATGACTCTATTGTGGCGTCATTTCTACAAGAACGCTCAAGTATTATCGCTCGTCAGTACCTGGATCTTGTTCCCCAGTATTTGGGTAGTAGTCTGATGAATTTTCATTACGTTTCATGAAGAATCTTTCCCGTAGTCGTTGGAAACATCGTTAAGAGGTCGGTATTAGGTAAAGGCATCATACTCTGTCATTGTAGTGTTCGTACATTTCAAAAGGTGACGCACAAGGCTATCAAAATTGAAGTTTTTGCCGTCGTGTTTGTAACATAATTTACAAAATAAGAACATTATGAACAGCCTTTGATTAAAATCACATCCCTGGCATTCCGAAGAGGAATTGTAACGTGAACCGAAGAGAAGAAGAAAGTATACCGACCTTTGAATGTTCGTTATGTATTTAATAACTTGCTTTTCTTGATATTTTCTAAAAATATATTTCGATAGGAGGGTAATTCGTTGTAATAAATAAAATGGTCACTTGGTATTGGTATTACTCCACATGAACACCATGATCATGTGCTTGTTTGTGTGTGCATTTGTGATGCATTTGTGTTTTCATGATATGTCTGCTTATGATGAGTGCACCATGTGAGGAAAAAATGTGGACTTTTTTTTCTTCATTTGGGTGAGTGTACGTGTGCGTAAGTGTGTGTGTATGTTTAAAGATCATGTGTGTGAAGGGTGTATGGGGGGGGATCGGAGAAATTTGTTGGCAATCATACAGAAGAGATGGAAAGAGAGTTACGACGTCAAACTAACTGTAATTCCTCAATAACCCTCTCTAGTTGTCACGAACTCCAGATGAATAACCGTTGAGGTTTTAGACCTGACCTTACTCCGGCCCGGCGACACTAGCGTATTTGAAGGGGGAGGCGGGGGCAAGGGGGGGGGGGGGGGGAATTGCCCCCATTATGAAATAATTATTTCAAAGTAAATTGCAACCCAACTGCTTTTAAAACCTCAAAAACTGTGGAAATTTTAAACAAATTTCTCGCACGGTTGCCATGCGACCACGCAAAACGATATCGTTAAGTAGATGTTATGAAGCCTGCCGTCAAAAGGGTAAGCAAAGCTTATATCGGAGAACGTGTAAAGCCAAATAGAGCGAAATTGAACGCCACTTTTATAATGAATTGAAATAAGGTCTGAAATACAAATGAATAGTTTTTGCATTAATTATTAAGAATTATACCTGTCGAAACACTTTACCAAACCGGAATGAGGCTAAAATCTTTGCTCGCTCACTTGGCTCGCTCACAAATAGCAATGACTTCACTTCGCTGTTGCTTATGACATTACCATGGCTAAAGAAATAAAATGAAATAATAATAATAATTCGCAAATTTCTGAAGAGGAATCACAGGAACATCCAACGTCCTACCCCCCCCCCCCCCCTCCTCTTCCGACACAAAGTAGTACCTGGAAAAGGTATTTTTCTGCATAACCAATGGCTCGGATATTTTGCCCCCAAACCCCCCCCCCCCCCCCCCCCCCCACCCCCCACTCCACGAAGCCAATGTCGAGATACGCCACTGCCCGGCGACAATATTTCATTTGAGTTCTATTGCACACCAATCGCGGTAGATGCGAGTAGAGAACTTTAAGATTTATTCCGGGCGACAGCTGCCGTTAGTTTGATTGACACAAAATCTGAGTTCCTGTTTGTGCAATATGCAGCGTTTTGCAATTGCTTCAAACGAATGAAATGAATATTTAAGGTCATGATATATCGATCTAGATTTTGTATTACAGTTGGTCCAGCATTTCTCTTGTGAAGGTTTTGTTGCTTAAGAAAACGGTCTATTGTATTACCGTTCGAAACATATGGTCATTGAACAAAATAATTTTTTTATGGACACCAGATTAGAGTTGGTACGATACGCTAATGAACAAAATATATTTTAAAACACTGAAGATTTATATCGGTTGCTAAATCATTTCAGGTATTATCTTCTTCTTTGTAATTATGAACATGAATAACCATTGAAAAACACCTTTCTTTCTGTGGCTCTCTGTCTTTATCTCACTCAAATGAGGGGGCTGATTTTTGGTGACAATGGATCCCCTTACTTTTAGTGTCTGTAATTCATTAATCATTACCTAAATGCACACGACGAAATGCTATTTGAAGACAAGCATTTAATGGTGATCTCCATGGTGTTTTTCCATTAGATATTCATGGAAAAAAATACATTCTTTTATAAATAATCCAAAGATTTCATAGCTAGTTTATCCTTTTATGAGTAAAAATGGGCGAAACAGCTGTTGTTTTCTACCTGGATTCTACTCACTATTATGTAAAGATATCCTTGTCGTATATAATCTACCCATAGAAGAAATGAAGAAGGGCTTTCTTTTTTAGATTTCACGTGTTTCAAGATGGCGCCGATGCCATAATCACATCTAAACAAGATGTTATTGATTTTCATGGATACTAGTAACCATTTAATACATTTGTCATCCATATGTATATATTCGTTACACTGATGATTACACTTTGAAATCACTGTGTCACGGAATAACCGCTGAGCTAAGTGAAGATGGTGCTTCCTGTAATTATTTTTAGTATTTTCGTCAGATTTTCATTAATTGCAAATATCTTTTAATGTTTTTTTGTTAATGTGGGGATTTTTAGATATTGGAATCGTTTACTCAACGTGCTATGCAAATGTATATGTCGAACTATGTTAAACGATTTATTTAGGTTTGAACATTACCTAACCTAAGCTATGACCCCCCTTTGCCAATTTACGGAACAGCTTTTGTTAGATAGGGTTTATTCTTACTCATAATCTAGAAATATATTGCTAACGTTTAGAAGATTGTTGAAGAATATAGATTTTTTTTTATAAATATTTCTAATAAATCCAAAGACAGGGAAATGATATTTCATCAACTTTAATGTACTGCGAGGTCACATCAAACACAATGAAGGGGACAGTGAAATTGCAGTGAATATTAAGTTAGGATTTATACCATTTGTTTCCTCCATTTATCTCATTTATTGCTACTATCATATAGAAAGAGTATAGAAAGGTACACTTTAAAATCCAAATATAAGAGTCGATTATTAGGGGTTTTACGCCATTAAAACCGTGCTAGACTTTATGGGTGGATGTAGTGTACACACACACACACACACACACACACGTTTACATGGCTTTACTTCCGAGGACAACTATTGTTCCTCTATTGTTACTCGTCCTCGGACAGTCGACGGAATAAGGCATAAATTCATTGTTCGACGTTCGAGGACTATTGTCCGGTTCCGAGGACCATTGTTGTCATGATTTTTTTTTTGTTCTCTGTCCAAAAATGTCCTCGGGCATAATGCTAAACAAGCGCACACGCGCGCGCGCGTACACACACCTCAACATTCCTCTCCTGATTTTGATCTGGATATTTATCAAACCCCATGGCTAATAAAAGTTAGGAATACATTGGATAAATTAGGTTTATCTTACCTTTGGTTAGATAATCAATCAATAGATCCACGATGGTTCAAAGCAACAATTAAAACACGTCTAGACGATATATATTCTCAAAATTGGCATGCTGAAATGTTTTGTAATTCGCTGTGCTTAAACTATCGCATATTCAAAGAAAATTGTCACTGTGAAATATCTCTTCTAAAATTGCCTTTCAAATATAGGATTACTTTAACGAAATTCCGCTGTGGAAACCACCGTCTACCAGTAGTATCTGGAAGATATGCAGGTATTGAACGATCACAAAGAACTTGCAATATCTGTGATACAACAAAGCTTGGTGATGAATTCCATTACTTGTTTGAGTGCCCTGCATTTCTTAAAGAAAGAAACAAGTATATTGATGATTGCTATAAAAGCCGTCCAAATGCAATAAAAATGTACAAATTATTCAATTCTCCCAAAATTTCAACATTAATAAACTTATCAAAATTTTGTAGCATCATAATGAATAAGTTCAAACAATAAAGGACAACGTATTCTAATAACATTTGGGAAGATGAATTTATGTATATATTACTTTTGGAAATTTATTTCCTGTGCCAAAATTTAGTATCAAAAATTCTACTTTCACTTTCACTTCCTATCGTTGTTAATATTTTCCATTTAATCGGTGCCTTTGCCATTGCAATTCCAGCTATTCAATCCAAGTCGATGTATCTATCCGCCTGATCATTTCTTTGCACTTTTTTTGTTGTTGTTGTTGTTGTTGTTGTTTTGTTTACAGTTATATTTGTTTTCATTTATTTAAGTAATTTATGTAATCATTTATTTATCACTATAATATGATTAGTGATAATTATTATTATTATTATTATTATTATTACTATTATTCTTATTATCATCATTATTATTATTATATTATCATTTTCTTTTTTTATTATATATCATTATTAGTATCATTATCATTAT